>OY796885.1:44421502-44683502 GCA_963680785.1 Diplosoma virens | reverse complement strand
TAGACTTTTGGGGCGGAATTGAATTGCTGTTGTAAAAGGCGAGTTTCCGTTTCAGCCAGAAAGAAGTTAGCTATAGTGGGACCAAGTGGTGAACCCATCGAAACACCATCAATTTGCTGATATAATTTGTCTTTGTATAAAAATATTCCTTTGGTTGCTAAATTTAATAATTTTTTAAAGATTTTCTTTTTTATTGGTAGGCGATTAGCATTTGAGTTCTTGTCATAAATTTTATTTGAAATAAGGTCGATAGTTTCTTGTAAGGGAACATTTGTAAATAAGGATTTGACATCGAAGCTTACCATTACTTGATTTGAATTCAGATTGATTTCTTGTAGCTTTTCTAAGAATTCATAAGATGAACGCAGCATGTGTTTATCTTATGAACACGATGAACGCAGCATTCATAAGATGAACACGATGAACGCAGCATTCATAAGATGAATGCAGCATTCATAAGATGAACACGATGAACGCAGCATGTGTTTTTTACCAATTTATGAATAGTAGACAAACAAATTTAAATCAGACGCAACCTACCAATAAAAAAGAAAACATTACAGTTGAAATTCCATATGTGGGGAAACAGTCTCACATATTCGCAAAAGACATTTCGAAACTTATTTGGAAATTCTCTGCCGTGCACTTAACACCTATATATAAAACTTGCAAAGTTGGAAACTATTTCAATTTAAAATCTAACACACCTGCGCTTTTGTTATCAAATGTTGTCTATCGCTTTTCGTGCCCGTGTGATGCGGGTCTGACTTACATCGGTAAGTCAACACGTCATGTGATAACAAGAGCAAAGGAACACTTAAATTTAGGCTCTTCGGTCAAAAGCAAAATAAAAGATCATATTATTGAATGCAATTTGTGTAATAAAAAAGATATGGATAGCTTAATACATTGTTTTAGTGTTATAAAGAAATGTTCATCAGATTACGACTGTAAAATTCACGAAGCGTTAATAATTAAAAAACATCAACCTAAATTAAATAAACAACTGTATGAAAATGGCTCGTCTTTTTTACTACAACTCTTCTAATTTTAGTCATGTGATTTGCAAAATTATTATTATTTTTTCTCATTTTTTTCTCTTTTTTTCTCCTTTTTTCTCTGTGAATTCTGACGTTGTTTTGTGTAATTGTCTTTGCCTATAAACTGAATTAGTAATAACAGTGACAGCATAAACTTGAGAAAATTGTTGTTTTTTATATATTTTAATTGATTGTAATTGTCGTTTATGGTTAAAAAATTTTTAGATGATTTTAAACAATTTTAGATGCTTTGATAAGGACTGATGATAGTCGAAAACGTTCAGCTTTTTAATAAAAAATTTTACAAAATAAATGAAATGTTTAATTTTGCTTGCTATAATTTTTAAGTGGATTTTAAAAATCACCTCTCTTCCTAAATTATATTATCGATTAAGCAAACAAAGAGGTGTAACAGTTACTCAACTGAGAAAGTTAGAGAAATATGGATGGAAAGTTTTAAAATTAAATTTAGACATAAAATATTTTGAAAATTGTTTAGATTTAAATCTTTGCCCTAAGTTTCTCAAGTTTAAGCCTCCCAACCTTCAAGTTTATCGTAATTCTGATGACTTATACAGAATCGTGTTAAACAAGAAATTAAAATTGACAAAAAAGGATGAGAAAAAGGCTATTTTGGAATTTACCAGTTTAAAAACTTTAGTGTTAAAAAAGATAAGTTTGATTGAAAAATTATGTCTACTTAAACTGCTAACAGACAAATTTCACAAAGAAATGAAAGAGACAACAAAAGTTCACCAGCAAAAATTATTTAGGCTTTGGATTTCACAAAGAAATAAAAGTCCGAGTTCTATAGTAAATTTAAGTAAAAGAAAATTATCTATCACTGAATTAGAATCGCTACGATATAGTCTACAACACCATATACTTCCTAAAAAACTCTATGAAAATAATGTTAAAGCAAACTTAGAGAAATTAACCTATACATTAAGAAGCAAATATAAAACACAGATTACTCAAGAATTTAAAGATCAGATCAAATACTACTTTCAGAAATTTATGAACCGTTCCAAACAAGTATGTGCAACACGGAATAATCAAGCTATTCATCGCTCTCTACTAAATTTATCTAAAGATTCAGATATTAAAGTTTGTAAGTTAGATAAAGGTAGAGGAGTTGCAGTATTAAATTCGGTAGATTATTTTTCCAAATTAGATTCCATAATATATGATTCTACTAAGTTCGTTGAAATTAATAATAAAGAAGAAAGCAAATCACACCCTTTGATAGCAAGGGAACAATCAATCAGATATCACATTCAGAAATATCTAAAGCCCTATGGAAATGAAATTATTCGGCACCTTCTCCCAACGGGATCTACACCAGGCAAGTTATATGGACTAATAAAAGCACACAAAGAAGATAATCCTGCACGCCCAGTTATCTCGATGGTGGGCTCTCCCGAATACAAACTAGCAAAATTCTTGGATACGATCATTAAGCCATATATATCAGATAAACACATGCTGCGTTCATCTTATGAATTCTTAGAAAAGCTACAAGAAATCAATCTGAATTCAAATCAAGTAATGGTAAGCTTCGATGTCAAATCCTTATTTACAAATGTTCCCTTACAAGAAACTATCGACCTTATTTCAAATAAAATTTATGACAAGAACTCAAATGCTAATCGCCTACCAATAAAAAAGAAAATCTTTAAAAAATTATTAAATTTAGCAACCAAAGGAATATTTTTATACAAAGACAAATTATATCAGCAAATTGATGGTGTTTCGATGGGTTCACCACTTGGTCCCACTATAGCTAACTTCTTTCTGGCTGAAACGGAAACTCGCCTTTTACAACAGCAATTCAATTCCGCCCCAAAAGTCTATTTTAGATATGTAGATGACATTTTTGCAATATTTAACAACGAAGCAGACAGTATGGAATTTCTAAATAGATTAAATTCACAACATAAAAACTTGCAATTTACAATGGAAAAGTCTACTAATACTCTCCCCTTTTTAGACATGGAACTTAAAATACACAACAATAACTTACAATCATGGATTTGGAGAAAACCGACTCATACTGGTGTTTTTCTGAATTTCAAAGCAATTTGCCCGTTAAAGTGGAAATCAAACTTAATTAGTTGTATGCTAAATCGTGCCAAAAATATTTGTTCCGATTGCCATCTATTCAAAAATGAAGTAGAAAAATTAAGATCAATGTTCTGTAATAATGGATACCCAAATTATTTTTTCGATAAAGTTTTTTACCAATTTATGAATAGTAGACAAACAAATTTAAATCAGACGCAACCTACCAATAAAAAAGAAAACATTACAGTTGAAATTCCATATGTGGGGAAACAGTCTCACATATTCGCAAAAGACATTTCGAAACTTATTTGGAAATTCTCTGCCGTGCACTTAACACCTATATATAAAACTTGCAAAGTTGGAAACTATTTCAATTTAAAATCTAACACACCTGCGCTTTTGTTATCAAATGTTGTCTATCGCTTTTCGTGCCCGTGTGATGCGGGTCTGACTTACATCGGTAAGTCAACACGTCATGTGATAACAAGAGCAAAGGAACACTTAAATTTAGGCTCTTCGGTCAAAAGCAAAATAAAAGATCATATTATTGAATGCAATTTGTGTAATAAAAAAGATATGGATAGCTTAATACATTGTTTTAGTGTTATAAAGAAATGTTCATCAGATTACGACTGTAAAATTCACGAAGCGTTAATAATTAAAAAACATCAACCTAAATTAAATAAACAACTGTATGAAAATGGCTCGTCTTTTTTACTACAACTCTTCTAATTTTAGTCATGTGATTTGCAAAATTATTATTATTTTTTCTCATTTTTTTCTCTTTTTTCTCCTTTTTTCTCTGTGAATTCTGACGTTGTTTTGTGTAATTGTCTTTGCCTATAAACTGAATTAGTAATAACAGTGACAGCATAAACTTGAGAAAATTGTTGTTTTTTATATATTTTAATTGATTGTAATTGTCGTTTATGGTTAAAAAATTTTTAGATGATTTTAAACAATTTTAGATGCTTTGATAAGGACTGATGATAGTCGAAAACGTTCAGCTTTTTAATAAAAAATTTTACAAAATAAATGAAATGTTTAATTTTGCTTGCTATAATTTTTAAGTGGATTTTAAAAATCACCTCTCTTCCTAAATTATATTATCGATTAAGCAAACAAAGAGGTGTAACAGTTACTCAACTGAGAAAGTTAGAGAAATATGGATGGAAAGTTTTAAAATTAAATTTAGACATAAAATATTTTGAAAATTGTTTAGATTTAAATCTTTGCCCTAAGTTTCTCAAGTTTAAGCCTCCCAACCTTCAAGTTTATCGTAATTCTGATGACTTATACAGAATCGTGTTAAACAAGAAATTAAAATTGACAAAAAAGGATGAGAAAAAGGCTATTTTGGAATTTACCAGTTTAAAAACTTTAGTGTTAAAAAAGATAAGTTTGATTGAAAAATTATGTCTACTTAAACTGCTAACAGACAAATTTCACAAAGAAATGAAAGAGACAACAAAAGTTCACCAGCAAAAATTATTTAGGCTTTGGATTTCACAAAGAAATAAAAGTCCGAGTTCTATAGTAAATTTAAGTAAAAGAAAATTATCTATCACTGAATTAGAATCGCTACGATATAGTCTACAACACCATATACTTCCTAAAAAAACCTATGAAAATAATGTTAAAGCAAACTTAGAGAAATTAACCTATACATTAAGAAGCAAATATAAAACACAGATTACTCAAGAATTTAAAGATCAGATCAAATACTACTTTCAGAAATTTATGAACCGTTCCAAACAAGTATGTGCAACACGGAATAATCAAGCTATTCATCGCTCTCTACTAAATTTATCTAAAGATTCAGATATTAAAGTTTGTAAGTTAGATAAAGGTAGAGGAGTTGCAGTATTAAATTCGGTAGATTATTTTTCCAAATTAGATTCCATAATATATGATTCTACTAAGTTCGTTGAAATTAATAATAAAGAAGAAAGCAAATCACACCCTTTGATAGCAAGGGAACAATCAATCAGATATCACATTCAGAAATATCTAAAGCCCTATGGAAATGAAATTATTCGGCACCTTCTCCCAACGGGATCTACACCAGGCAAGTTATATGGACTAATAAAAGCACACAAAGAAGATAATCCTGCACGCCCAGTTATCTCGATGGTGGGCTCTCCCGAATACAAACTAGCAAAATTCTTGGATACGATCATTAAGCCATATATATCAGATAAACACATGCTGCGTTCATCTTATGAATTCTTAGAAAAGCTACAAGAAATCAATCTGAATTCAAATCAAGTAATGGTAAGCTTCGATGTCAAATCCTTATTTACAAATGTTCCCTTACAAGAAACTATCGACCTTATTTCAAATAAAATTTATGACAAGAACTCAAATGCTAATCGCCTACCAATAAAAAAGAAAATCTTTAAAAAATTATTAAATTTAGCAACCAAAGGAATATTTTTATACAAAGACAAATTATATCAGCAAATTGATGGTGTTTCGATGGGTTCACCACTTGGTCCCACTATAGCTAACTTCTTTCTGGCTGAAACGGAAACTCGCCTTTTACAACAGCAATTCAATTCCGCCCCAAAAGTCTATTTTAGATATGTAGATGACATTTTTGCAATATTTAACAACGAAGCAGACAGTATGGAATTTCTAAATAGATTAAATTCACAACATAAAAACTTGCAATTTACAATGGAAAAGTCTACTAATACTCTCCCCTTTTTAGACATGGAACTTAAAATACACAACAATAACTTACAATCATGGATTTGGAGAAAACCGACTCATACTGGTGTTTTTCTGAATTTCAAAGCAATTTGCCCGTTAAAGTGGAAATCAAACTTAATTAGTTGTATGCTAAATCGTGCCAAAAATATTTGTTCCGATTGCCATCTATTCAAAAATGAAGTAGAAAAATTAAGATCAATGTTCTGTAATAATGGATACCCAAATTATTTTTTCGATAAAGTTTTTTACCAATTTATGAATAGTAGACAAACAAATTTAAATCAGACGCAACCTACCAATAAAAAAGAAAACATTACAGTTGAAATTCCATATGTGGGGAAACAGTCTCACATATTCGCAAAAGACATTTCGAAACTTATTTGGAAATTCTCTGCCGTGCACTTAACACCTATATATAAAACTTGCAAAGTTGGAAACTATTTCAATTTAAAATCTAACACACCTGCGCTTTTGTTATCAAATGTTGTCTATCGCTTTTCGTGCCCGTGTGATGCGGGTCTGACTTACATCGGTAAGTCAACACGTCATGTGATAACAAGAGCAAAGGAACACTTAAATTTAGGCTCTTCGGTCAAAAGCAAAATAAAAGATCATATTATTGAATGCAATTTGTGTAATAAAAAAGATATGGATAGCTTAATACATTGTTTTAGTGTTATAAAGAAATGTTCATCAGATTACGACTGTAAAATTCACGAAGCGTTAATAATTAAAAAACATCAACCTAAATTAAATAAACAACTGTATGAAAATGGCTCGTCTTTTTTACTACAACTCTTCTAATTTTAGTCATGTGATTTGCAAAATTATTATTATTTTTTCTCATTTTTTTCTCTTTTTTTCTCCTTTTTTCTCTGTGAATTCTGACGTTGTTTTGTGTAATTGTCTTTGCCTATAAACTGAATTAGTAATAACAGTGACAGCATAAACTTGAGAAAATTGTTGTTTTTTATATATTTTAATTGATTGTAATTGTCGTTTATGGTTAAAAAATTTTTAGATGATTTTAAACAATTTTAGATGCTTTGATAAGGACTGATGATAGTCGAAAACGTTCAGCTTTTTAATAAAAAATTTTACAAAATAAATGAAATGTTTAATTTTGCTTGCTATAATTTTTAAGTGGATTTTAAAAATCACCTCTCTTCCTAAATTATATTAAATTATAAATATATCAAAATTAGATTGAAAGCTTAATGTTGAAATATTTCCTAGCTTAGTTACTAAATGATCTTCCATTCCTAACACTTACAATAAATTTATTTCCTTGGAGTTGCACAATGCGTGTGTTCCGACATATTGAAAAAAAATATTGATTTATCTTGTTTTAACAAATGTCGGGAGTAAGAAAAAGGTTTTTTTGTAGTCTACGATGTCACAATTGCGGCATGCCTCAAATCTCTCATTTCAACAAATGTATTTTCATCGAAAGAGAGAAACGCGCTATATTGTTTCATTTTTGTTTCTTTCTTTATCTGAAGGGAGGCAATATTGAAGCTGTCTAACTAGCGGATATTAGCAATTTTGTTGACAAGAACGCTAGTCAAAATGATTAAAGTGCGAAAAATACAACAATTAAACGGTAAAAATTAGAGTTAAATAGCAAAAATAATTACACTACTACCAATATTTTACTACTTTTTTTTTCAACTAATAGCAAGTTACATCAATTTTGCAAAGACCATGACTTCAATATTTTATTTCTACTTTATTTGATTTCCACAGGTGAGGCACTGCCTCACTTGCCTCCCCTGACGGCACGTCCCTGGTTTTGATGCATTAATAAGTTTGTACGGCGTAAATTTCGGTCAGTTGACATTATCCAGGATATTTAATGATGCTCCGTGTCATGTTGATAAACTTGTACAGATGTTTGATCCCGACTCCGAGCGATGGGAGATTGATGAAAGTTTGAATGTTCTGGGAGGATCTATTTCCATCGAATCCAATAAAGATGATGCTCTCTATCAAGTGTTCGTAGAAAAAAATCCTTTCAGAATGTCCGTCGCCAGAAAAGATAACAGAGAAATAATGTAATTTAAACATGCTTTAAATTAGACAAAAAATGAATCTGAAGACCTTTGCTGTATTTTAGATGCTACAAGATTTAAATTTTCATTGAATTGTAAAAAATGTTTGAAAATTTTTTAATTTGAACTAGTTTGTTTTATAAAAAAAACCTCGTCAAGTTAGATGGAACGAAATAGTAATAAAACGTTACTTAATTTGAGTATCTGTCATGGGTCAAACCTCAGTCCCTTTAATAACTTTAAGCGTTCTAAATCTAGTCGACTGGGAGCAGCGCCAGCTTGTGGTAACACTCCGAAAAAACTATTGAAAAGATGTCGCAATTATTTTTACATAAAAATCGTTTTGTCTTAAAAAAACATGTGAGAGCTACAAAAAGTCTTCATTTGCCTTACAAAACCTTTTTTTAATCTCTATTTGACGTTCAATGTTAAAAATAATACTTTTTCGCCTTTTATTTGAATAGATTTACACTAATCGTGGACCGCAAGTTTTTAATAATTTTTTAAACTAAATGCCCGGTAGGAGTGAGAACTTGGACCCCCAGATCCATGTTAAGTATTTGCTTCACCTGATATTAGTTTAAAGTGTAAATTATGATTGTTTAGTTAATATCATAACTATTTTTTTAAAAGTTTTAATTCTCTATGAAAATATAAAAGTACTCTACATTTTGAATTTAAAGATCGTTGGTGTTATGGCAAGCAAAAAATTTACTATAAATATACCAGAAATTATAGTAAATTTTAAATTTGATAAAACTTCAAATTTACTGTAAAGTACAAAATACACTTCTAAGCTTAATGATGTTAAAGCTTTTTAAATATAACTTGTTTTTTAATTACTTTTAAGAAACCTAGCTACCAAAACACTTAGGTAAAAGTTTATTTTTGATTAATAAACGTTAAACCACTAAAATCAGAAAAGAAAACAGTAAAAAAAAACTACATGTTTATCTGCTGCAAGATGGAATATTTTTCCAGGTTTGACAGCGGTGTTGGAGCATTTCAGTTTGCTGATCAGTTTCTGCAAATATCGACCTCTCTTCCTTCCTATAACGTCTATGGATTCGGCGAACACAACCACAAGCGATACAGGTGAACGATTTTCTAAAAAGCACTTTGAGTCACTTGAATTTTTGTATGCAAAAATGCTCATTATTTCAAAATCGATTTTTATACCAATCAAATATAAAATCCCACGGCTGATCAATTTTTGAATTTAAAAGTTTGTTGATAACTCAAGTTGTGCTTGTCTTTAAACTAAATATGAATTGAAATATCAATACAGTTCTAAAAACTAATAATTTTTTGTTTAAAATTTTTTCAAAAGACTAAAACAATTTTCCTACGTTTAAACTAAATCAATTTAAACTATCTGTACTGATGTGAAACAGACACGATTTCAATTGGAGGAGATGGGCGATGTTCACCCGGGATGTGGCTCCTGTGGATGATTGGAACTTGTACGGGATGCAAACTTTCTTCATGGCTTTAATGAACAGCAATGATGGAAAATGTTTTGGTCTTTATTTACACAACACAAACGCTATGGGTAAGACCTGAAATTATCTGTTTTAATCAACAGTGTTTATTGCAATAAAATGATAAATTGCTATGTTTAAGATAAAATGTAAACTTGCCGTTTTTTTACTTTTACCGAGAGACTAAAGTGGGAAAAGCCGTGATAACTATTGAAATCAACCAATAATAAACAAAAAAATACGCTAAAGTTGACTGAGTTTTTTATAATCACACTCGCTTTCGTGAGCTACTGCTCATTTTGTCGGGTATTTTTTTACAACTGACATAGTGAGCAGTGGTTTACGAAAGCTAGTGTGATTATAAAAAATTTAGTCAATTTCAGTGCTTTTTTATTTTTGTTTTATTTTATGTGACAAGTGCATATCATTTTAAAAAATGAATTCAATACACATAGTTATTTCGGTTAACTTTGTTTATAATAAACAAACTTTTTTTACATTTCCTTTTATGTTAAATTTCAATTAAAAATTGTTGGAAAACTTTTAGAAAATATGTTTTCTCATTTCTTTTTATTCAATACAAATTTTTAAAAAACACTGTTGTTGCAAAAAATAAACTATCTAGATGCAAAGCAACTAAGATTTTGTTGTTTCATTCATTTAAAATCATAAAAAAAATCTTCCAACTGTATACGTATTTACCAATCTAGCCAATGAAATCTAACAAAAAAATCACGTGTTTTTCAGACGTTCTTCTTCAACCAATGCCAGCTCTGACGTACCGTGTTACCGGAGGAGTGCTTGACTTTTACTTGTTTATGGGAGATTCACCTGAAGAAGTTGTGCAACAATATCACAGTTTAATAGGTGAATACAGCTTGGAAAAACGTTTTTAAAATAATAAGTAAATTTTTAATCCACTGCATTATCATAATATCGACCACTCATTTTTCTCTTGTTTAATATTGCTAAATATTCTTAAAAAGTTTCCTACCTTTTTTGTTTAAAGGCAAGCCTGTTATGCCTCCTTATTGGGCGCTTGGTTTTCAACTTTCAAGATGGGATTATGGATCTCTGGACAGAGTGAAAGAAGTTGTAGAAGACATGAGAAACGCGGAAATACCATTTGATGTTCAGGTTTAAAGAAAATGACATAATATGATAAAATTATTTTAATTTTATGTTAAAATAATACTTTTTCTCATTAAACTTTAAAAAAAACTTTATCAAAATCAACATCAGATTTGTGTTTGTGTGTCTCTCTCTCTATCTGTGTATGTGTGTGTGTATACATGAGTTTGTGTGTGTTAAGCTCAGCGGCGATTTTGTGCAGTATAGAGGCACATCATGGTATGTACTCTGTATCTCTTAAAGCAAAAACCGAAACTGTCTGTGCGTGGTAGCAGAGCGTGTAACAAGAAAATTTACTGTTTTTGTCACAGTTGATATTATGTCATTGAGTGCTAAATTTGAAATCTTCACAAAAGGATCTTCTTGATGAAAATGCAATAGATTTTCATATTCAGTAGATTCAACATATACCTAATCTTCTTCTCAACAAGATTAACAAAACAGTGTTACCCAAACAAAGATAGATGAATCGACCAAGTCCAGCCTTTCCAAAAGTTATCATTTCATAAATACAGAAGTTGGCGACTTGGCGGGAATAATTGTCAAAAATACAACGTTGTCAAATTTCAAAACCTCAAAACATCACAATAAAGTCGAATTTCTCGTCGTGCCATAGAAAATCACCTCGCGTGTAGCAAGTGAGATGAATCCCAGGGTTGCCGACCCGTGTGGTAGAGAGTGCGCTTAACTGCTTATGCTTCTGTTAGTTGTTTAAGTTGAGTGGTATAAAGTTTAAAAATGATCTTTGGAAGAACACTGGTTTCTTCATGTAAAATGTTGCGTGTTTGTGTCTCGTGTGTATCCAATGACCATCCGGAAACCTGTATTTTGAATGGTTTGCAGTTTTTTGATTCTGCTGTTTTAAACTTTGAATGATTTGAATGTATTAAAATAAATTTTCAAGTAGATATTAAGTAAAAAGAATAGAAATATCTACGATTGATACTTCATTTATACTTACTTTTAAAAAATATTTGATTCCATTTTATGACATGGTTAACCACTTTCACAATACGCTTTTTTGTTTATCTTTACATTTACTGTTTGATTTACAATATAGAGATACATTTACAATATAGAGATAAAATAAATAAATAAATAAAAATAAATGAATAAAAAGCAGCTAATAAATTATAAAACGCTTTTAACTATTCTCTTTTCAGTATGGTGACATTGATTACATGGATCAGAAAAAATCTTTCACTTTCGATCCAATACTTTTCAAGGGTTTGCCTGAGTTTGTTGATGACTTGCATCAGTGGGGAATGAGGTAGTTTTTTGGGTTTATTCTTATGTTTCTCCGGTTAATTTGTGCTTGATTTTTTAGGTACGTCATAATTCTCGATCCTGGAATCAAAATTGAACAAAACTATCCTGCTTATGATAACGGGATAACTCATGATATCTTCATCAAAACTCCTGAAGGAAAGAATTTAGTAACTGAAGTATGTAAAAATTTTATTTGTAACAATTTTTAAGCTTCTAAGAAATTTATTTCTAAATTGTTATTCTTTTTTGCATAAAAATTTAAGTTATTTATTATGAGTCAATTTCGCAATTATACATTAATATAGACTGACACGTTTTGAGATTGATTATGGAACAGTTTTTTCAATTTTGTGTTTATTAGATAAGATCTCTGTATTTTTGCTAGTAAACAATAATGCTAAGATCTAATAATTTGAATGACCAAAGGCTAGAAAGGAGACGGAAAGTGAGTCATTTACGAAGTTTGGAAGGTAAAGGAGAAAAAGGGGAAAAAGAAAACTGGCGGGATGGTAAAGAGAGGTGAAGAGTTTGTCCGAACTTTTCAGGCCAGGGGTGGGGAGTCTGCGGCCCGCAAGATATTTTAATGTGACCCGCGTGTGGTTGGGAAGAAGCATGTCAAAAAACTTTAGAATAAACAGTGCTTGGCGACCGGGATTCCCCGTTTTTTTAATCGTCACTAAAGTTTTGGAAGAAAGACGGTGAATTTTGAAACATTATCAAAGTGATGAACTTTTTTTAGTTACCATTGGTTTTTTGGGACGAAAATATGTCGCATCATGTCATAACTTTAGCATTGCATCATGATCAGACTTCGGGAAACCGTCAATAAAATTTTGGCAAAGCTGTATTGCCCCCAAAAAAATTTTATACGGCCCGAACCTAATTTCTAATTTTGAGATATGGCCCACATGTGCAATCACTTTCCCCACCCCTGTTTTAGGGTATTTAAAAGATCCCAGTAATTTGAGGGTGGAAAACTTTAAAGTAGAGAAGAGTTTAGGAAAAAACATCATTATTCGTTGAAGAAGCAACTTGTGCTTCCCATCTTAATGTCGATAATATTTAACAAACCGCTTGAATGTATAAAAAAATAATGCTTTGGTTTAAGCCAGTATTCAATGTGACTTTGTTATTTGAACTTGCAAACAGGTCTGGCCAGGCGACACTCACCACCCTGACTACACACATCCCAATGCGGTAGAATGGTGGAAAAATGAATGCAAAGACTTTTATGATGAAGTCAAATATGATGGGCTGTGGATTGTATGTACTCAACTTTATTGAAAATTTGTTTATTGAGAGCTCAAAAAAATACTATTTGTTTTTTGTAAAACTTCAACTTTTAAACTTTTGTTGTTTTAATTTGCAAAATTGATATTTGCGCTTATGAAATAGTTTACTGGTGTTGTTTTATCCTCGAACTGATTATGAAGTTATTTTATGACTTGATACAAAAACTTATTCGAAGAAATTGGTTGAAAATCATGATAAAGACACATATTAAACCTAACCAATAAAACTGAACTATTCTGCACGTATTAACTTAAACATTTTCATGGTTGCATCATTTTTAATGTCAATTTAAACTTTTTAAGGACTTTCTAAAAATTTAGTTGGAATAGGCTAAACCTTTTAACCGGCAATATTTTTTGACATAATCTCTTTTCATGGCCATGTAGCCGTGCTTTTGGTAAAGATATTTTACAACACTTTTTGTGCTCAGAAAAATAATTATTAATTTTGTGAAATTGGAAAGTCAATATTTTGGCGCATACGAAAGCAGATGAGGCTAATTTCTTGACTGTTCCTGAAGTCTAACGCCTGCGTTGTTTTCCTACGATTCTATAGGATAAACAGATAATACTGTTGTTGTGATTATGATGGTGATGACGTTGGATTTAACTTGATTGATGCATGCACAATATTTTCTGTTTTTACTGTATCGACTCAATACCCTATGTATCAGAATTCGATCCATTATTGGAAAAATTTTTTTTACGACTTTAGTGAAATAGATGTCGCTGTTTTATTGCATCTAACTGCTGAACAACATCAACAGGACATGAACGAACCTGCAAACTTCCAACCTGATGATCCAAATAAATTAGAAAAAATGAACTGCACAGGAAACCTCAACAATCCTCCGTATATGCCGCGTAAGCACAACTGCACGACCGCTGCTCAACTATTACATTACCCTATATTGATCTTAACAAACAATTTTGTTGTTTTGCACACAATAGAAACATATAGTTACCAAAATCTTTTTTTTACAAATAGTGGTATTTTAGCTCTGAACAGTATGTTTATAATTTTTACGTTAAAAACCACAGCACAGTGTTAATAATAATGTTGTTGCTCGTGAGGAAATATTTTTCCAACAGATGTTTATTTCTTTTACTTTTTATTTTCAAAATATAAGAATTTTATTTCGATTGAAGTGAAAACAAAATGTTGCAATGAAACTTTGCAAACTGTTTGGGATATCTATATTTCAAGGTTTTATAGCTTTAAGTTGAACGATATTAATTTTATTATTAAAATACTCAAGGGCAACAAAAACTTTTTGCTCTAGATGCTTTTATTTTCCGGTTTATGCGCTTCTGGTGGGAGTAATGTCACTGGTAGTTAAATCAATATTTATATGGCTGATTCACTGAATGCTGATTTGCTTCCTGATCAAACTTACAAAACAACTCGTTTCAAATAGGGCATGTCGTTTGACGAAATTCCGTATAAATGCTTATTTACCGTAATTTAAAAGTTTTTTAACCAAAAGCTAAAATCCACCTTCCTAATTCCCGTTCACTACTTTTCTGATTCTTTATTGGTGGGTGATACAAAGTTATGCTTATGCGGTATTATTTTAAGGAATTCTTGATTATCAAGTTGGTCTACATGATAAAAGCATTTGTATGGACAACATTCAATATGCTGGCTTGCATTACAACGTACATAGCTTGTACGGTCACTCTATGTCGTACGTCACTTACGAAGCTTTAAAGGTAAAATTTATTGTAACTATATTGTAAAATTTTTATAATTTTGTTTCATTAAAAATTCTATTATATTTTTATGTCGTAACTTTGCCATTATGATTTGTCAATAAGCCCATAAACTTCAAATGTTTATTTTTTCCCAGAATTATTTTTAGATGGATATTCTGAAAATATTTTTATTTACAAACAAAATTGTTTCATTTTTATTTAAAAAATCTATTTAAGTCGGTCGTATAACTTCATGTGATTTAAAAAACAACATGACAAGTTTAATGTCTGACCTGAACTTCTGAAGTGAGAGCAGAAAAAAATTGATTCTAACACAAATTCACCAACAATTATTCCAATGAGAAAAGAATTCCGACCCGGAGTATTTTGCCACGTGTCGGTTCTTTCAAGATTCTCATCGAATAAAATAATCGCTGATTGGTCGGTTGACGAAATTTCTATCACAATGAAAGTTCAGTCACAGCAATATTATGTCACATCTTTTTTTTACTGTTTACTTCGCTGTTTAATCACGCAAAGAACATCAAAAAATGGTCATTTCGAAAAAACTAATTAAAAACTAAACTACAGGATGTTTTTCCTGAAAAACGGAGTTTAGTTTTTACTCGATCAACTTTTGCCGGAACCGGAAAATTTGCCCAGCATTGGCTGGGCGATAATCAGAGCCGATGGCCATCCATGGGTTGGGCCATTCCCGCCATGTTCGAATTCAACCTGTTTGGTTTCCCTTATGTAAGTTACTGTATCGTGGTTGTGTTTAAGTCAAATCTTTTTTACTTCATGTTAACAGTTTTATAAAACGAGAATTCTCGTCTTCGGCAATTGCTATCTCCCTGCGGAAAACGAGTATTCTCGCTTTGCAGTCGCATTTTTTCATTGCGCATTTTTTTTTATTGTATTCTATGTAAAAAGCACTTTAACAGCTTAACAGACACAATTTGAAAGTTTCCCGTGTTGCTTTGTTTTTAAAGCTGTAAAGTAACTCGGAACGGTTTGTGAAAATTTAATTCCGCAGTTAACGGGTTAATCCACTAAAATAAAATAAAATTTTATGAAGAAATGCAAATCGTTTAACTGCCGTCTATTACTTTATGAGTTTTTAGGCCGTCGCAAAAACCTGACTTTAGATTTGTAAAATGATTTTTAATCCCATTCAAATATGACAAAAGCAAAACCATGAAAAGTAGAATAACTTTTAGATTTAAACTTTTTAAAATCGTATCTTTTAATAAACTTTTTTGTTTTTGTTTAATTTGTAATCTTTTTGATCAAATGTTAGGTTGGTGCTGACATTTGTGGATTTTTCTTTAACACGACGGCTGAAATGTGTCAGAGATGGATGCAAGTAGGAGCGTTTTATCCATTTAGCAGGAACCACAATGCAGCTGGGATGGAAGTGAGTGATTAAAAGCATTTTTCCAAAAGTGTCAGAATAAAAATTACATAAAATCGCTGGCGTTTGTAAATTTCATGGTTTCGTATTTACTTCAATATGATTCTAATAAACCGCCAAAAATACGTACATTATAGTTTAAGTCTGTTTATTTGCACAGCTTACTGTGTTTGTAAAACTATAAAGCAGAAAGTAATTTTTGAATTGATTTTTGTTTCTTTTTCAGCCACAACATCCAACAGTATTTGGAAAGGAAGTTATCGATTCCTCCAAGAAAGCTTTAAATATTCGTTACTCCATTCTGCCGTACATGTACACTTCACTTTACTACATTAATAAGCACGGAGGTACTCTGGTGCGAGCCCTTGTGCACGAGTGAGTCTGTGTGCATTAAAAATATTTTGCTTTTAAGTTATTTATTTTCAATTTTTTGCAATTGTCTTCTAGTTTCTGCACTGATTTGTTAATCATAGATTTCCTGCTGATCAAAACACATGGAACCAGGATAGACAATTTCTTCTGGGATCGGCATTTCTGGTGACTCCAGTGCTGGAAGAAGGAGCGACAAAAGTGACGGCTTACTTTCCATCTGCATCGCGATGGTTTGATTTCCACACTGTAAGTTAATGTTTTTCTTTCAGCGTTTAAAAGATTTTTATAGAATTTCAATTAAGAGCACACGATTTCGTTAATTTTTTTTTTTTGGATGTACTGTAAAAATATGAACATCAAATTTATTATTGTTATTATTATCATTGTTGTTATTTTTTTTGTCATAAGTTTGCAATCAGTTGCTCGCACGCATCAAAATAGAAATTCTAAATAAGGAGCGAGATTTAACAGTAGCCGTAGTTGAAACGTCAATTGTGTATTGTCGCTGTATCTCCTTAAAACAGAATCATAAATGAAAAAAAAAAAACAAATTGAATTCAAGCCAAGAATTCAAACAAAATGAATTCAACTAATTCCAGCCAAGTTGAAAAAAGTTCTATAAACATGAATAGAAAAACAGCCTACTTCAAGACCAAAAAAATTTGGGCATGCAAATAAAACTTCGTCAAAAAAATCCTACCTGAACAGTCTAAAACTTTGACATAAATTAAGACAATAAAGTTCTTAGAAGCTTAACTGGAACTAAAACTTTTCTTCCGACGTTTTAAAATTTTATGAAGGTTAACCATGAGTTTTCTGATGGTTTGTGTGCTCGGTTATTTTCAGTCGGCTTGAATTATATATTTCCGTAACATGATAGCTGTTCAAACCCTTGAATTTTTTGGTATCCCCATTATCTTTGTCTGCAATTTCTTTTTGTGAAATACTGGTTAATATATCCAAAAACTTTTTTCATTTTTGTCAAAACCGCAAAGTTTTAGTGTTTGTTAAATCCCCGGCTGCTCTCTGTTCAAAATCTAACTTATGGCTTTGTTTTAAATGAATTTAATTATGAATTAAATGAATCGACTTTCACACTTGAGGTTTTTTTCATTTCGAGCTAAATTCGAGAAAAAATCGAGGATACTTCAGTAATGTTTCATCTTGTTGTACTATTATAAATAAAAACGTTTTGAAAAATTGATTTTAATTATTGACAAAATTCACACACACCACTCGTGACTCCGGCGTTACGCACATCATAAAGAAAATTGTCGCCAAGCTAATTCTGCACTTCTAGACTGATACTTGACTAGACAAAGATGGGCCATCTGTAATCTAATGAGTCTAACTAGTGTTTTGTTTGTGTGATATTGTTGCTAAATTACAATGCAGTTGTAATTCGGATTCTAAGATTAACCAAAAACATTTGATTTACAAAAGAGATGAAAGAAGATTATTATGAAATACAACAGCTATGTAAGCTTTAAAATTGACAAATAAAACTTACGATTTCGGGAAACCAAATTTTCCAAGGAATATAAGTTCACATGTGAAGGACAATGCCGCACAAACAAAAATTATTGTTGTCAAAATCTGATGAGACGATACTCTAGATCAGTGGTTCTCAACCATTGTGTCATTGCGTACCCCTTGGAAAATATTATTTGTTTCACGTACCCCCTTGCATTGTCATTTAATTTATAACTTTCAAAACACGAAACACAAATTAGTTTTCAAACGAATTCTTTATTCAAAAACATCATTTATTGGTTAATCTATCAATTCTTGGTGGCAAAGAAGCAACAGCTGTAATCAAACTGTTTTCAAGAGACAATCTGTTTCTTTGTTTGGTTTTAATAGTAGCCATTGCTGAAAACGTAACTTCGCATAAATAAGTGGATGCAAAAGGTAGCAAGTGTTCCAGAGCCTCATCTCCCAAGTCCGAGTGTTCCTGTTTGACAAATGTCCAAAATTCGGTCAAAGAAACAGCACTATGTTTTAACTGTAAGCCGCGGTCCGTTGATACTTCTAAAAGTATTTCTTGCAAGTTAACTGGCAGTGCGGCCAAGTTTTCTTCTGGAACAGAAAATGGGTCTCTCACCCAATCTAGTTGTTTTTCGATTTGAATAATATTAGGAAAGTATTGGTGAAAGTTTTGACATAGACTTGTCAAATGATCATCTATCATTGCCTTTATCATTTCTATTTCTGCTTTTTCCGTGAAAATGAACTTCTGCAATTGGGGAAAGCATGTAAAGTCTGCTTTTTGGCACGTTTTCTTCCAGAGATCAATTTTTTTCAAGAACCCACTTATCTTATCATGCAAGATGAGAATGTTGGTTCCTTTTCCTTGAAGACCAACGTTTACCTCATCGAGCTTATCGAAAATTTCTGCAAGATAGCACAGCTTCGCGAGCCAGCCGACATTTTCAAATAATTCGCTATAAGGAGAGTTGTGTTCCTTGCAAAACATCCCAACTTCGGTGCGTAATTTAAAGAGCCTGTTCAGAATTCTTCCTCTGGAAAGCCAGCGCACTTCCGTATGTAGCAGCAGTTGTGTATGTTCGGCTTCCATTTTTTCACAAAGAAGGCGAAACAGATGGGAGTTAAGTGGTCGAGATTTGATGAAGTTGATGACCTTGATGCTACAATTTAAAACGTCATGTAGTTGGGGACTCATTCTTTTTGATGCCAACGCTTCTCTGTGTATAATACAATGAGTCCATTTCACGTTGGGGTTTTTTTCTTTAGAGAGTGTAACAAAACCTTTTATGGTGCCGGTCATAGAAGCAGCAGCATCGGTGCATATGCTGCTACAACGTGTCCAGTTCAGACTTTTCTCCGCGAAGAAAGCATCTACGACGTTAAAAATATCTTTTCCGGTGGTTCTCCCTTGCATGCTTTTGCAGAATAATATGGCTCAACTATGTCATCAGCATCGCGGTATCTCACAAAACCAACCAGCTGTGCACTTCCACTTACGTCGGTTGACTCGTCTAATTGTAATGCAAATGAGCCTGTAAGCTTTGCAACAACTTGATCTACGATGTCTGTTGCCATGCATCTACTCTGCGACTGACAGTGTCGTTAGACAATGGGACTGCATTAAACTTATCTGCAGCGGTTTTGTCTAGCATGGTCTCTGCTAGCACTTTTGCCGCAGGAAGCAGCAGTTCTTCAACAATTGTAAAAGGCTTTTTAGCCTTTGGTACTAGAAGAGATACAGCATAAGAAGCTTGTAGTGCTCTCTCTGAAGTTGTTGTAACTTTTTGAATTACATCTTGCGAGGATCGAAATTCCGAAAATTTTTTTTGAAAAAACTAGAAGGCTTACCTACATGACAAGCATGTTTTGTGGTCAAATGCCGCTGCAGGTGCGACGGCTTCATGGAGTTGTTTGACAGTGTATCGCCACAGAAAAAACACACTGCCTTGGGTGGCTTAGAGTCGGTGCATGTGAATCCCATCAATGCATACGAATCTTTGTACTGGAGATATTTGACTGCAGACTGTATTTTTGCATTCTTGTTTAACGAGCCTTGAGAATCAGAAACACCAGCTTCGCTAATAGAACGCTTTAACCACGATTCCATTATATGCAATACTTTATAATATAAAACTATAAACTTAAATTAATTTATAAAGTTTATACTTGTAAACTTAAATATAAAGTTTATATTATAAATTTATAAAGTTTATAAACTCTACTTCCTTGGCTGTTGTCAATTTAAGTTTCGAAAACTGAACACTCCACAGCTCACCAAGAATCTGTTTAGAATTAGATACATTGGGTATTGTGACGTCACAACTTGTGACCGTTTATAAAATTAACCATTGAAATTAATTTAATACTATACAATTTGGTATCTGAGATTAATGCTTTCTATCATTTGTACTCAAGGGGTACGCGTACCCCCATTTGAGAACCACTGCTCTAGATAACTGCCGTTTTTATTTTTCAAAAATGTTAAAATAACTCCTTTCGATGCAGCAATAAACAGATAGGTGTTATTAAGCTTAAAAAAATTTTTTATAGAAGCTATCTCTTTGTTATTCTGATTTTTTCTTCTTTAGCATGCGGAAATGAATAATAGAGGGAAGTTCGTGTCTCTCGATGCGCCGATGGACCACATTAATTTGCACGTCAGAGGAGGATACATCTTGCCCATGCAGGTCGGAAGCAATTTGTTTCCTGAAAGGAAGTTGAACGGGATAAAGAATTTTTATTTTAAGATCATCGCGTTTCTATCTCAGGACAATCAGCGACTGAAATATTTTTAATTATATCATTTTCAATATTTTTTGTTTACAATATTTTATTAAGAAAAGATTTTTGCTCGCAAGCAAATTTTGTGTTAAAAAAATCAATTTATTCCTTAAATTATGTAATTTCTAAAGCTCAAAAATTAGGAACCGGTGCGAATTCTTATATTGCAAGAAATTCAGCCGAAATAATTCTTGAAAAAAGATAATATATTTAAAAAAGCTTTTATAATCTTTCAGGATCCCAAAGTTACCACCAGTGAGAGTCGAACCCAGAACATGTCGCTTTTAGTTGCGCTTGATCAGGACTTCAAAGCAACTGGTCGTTTGTATTGGGACGATGGAGAAAGCAGAAACGTTTCTGACAACTTCTGTGAATTCCATTTTTCAAGCGAAAACGTAATTTTCTATTTAAATTAATTGACATGATAGTTTTTGCCCGAGTACCGGATTATACTCGTATAGCTTTTTTTATTTTTTGAAGAAACCACATTACAAATAAGGTACAATGCATTATAAAAACAATTTTTAACTTTTAAAAATTTTTATAACATGTTTGAGTTGTTCGTTTATGTTTTGTGATTAGAAGTTGGTTGCACATTTCAATGACGCCAATAGAATTTTTTTACGGTAGGACTTATTTGGTTATTTGTTTTTCTGTCAAAAAACTAAAAAATTGGTGGTAAGAGTTAAAAAGCTATGTAAAACAAGGTTTCATTCAACATATTTTGAAATTTTTGTCTTTTGTAAATTATCATGCTCATACAAAACAAAAATGAATAATTAAGGAAAAATAATTAGCTAATTTTAAAAAAATTTATGCCCAGCAAAGTTGACTTTCGGAAATAAACTTGACACAGCTTTTTTAAGAGAATTGGTTCTTCCAAAGAAATTGTGGTTTTTTCACCAAGATCATAGCTACAAATCCAAGCTGCTACTTTAAAAAAATATAATGAGATTTTGTTGTTTTGTTAAGTGCTGTCATAAGCTAGAACCAGCCGTGTAGAATGCTTGATGTTACAGCATTTTATGGCAACGGCGAAAACGTTTGTGCAATCATTCACCACTTAACACGAACTACTTTATTTGTTACTGGGTCATGGTTCGTTTTAAAATTGTTTATAAATGTCTCCGAGCCAAACTGCAGCAATGCTCCTCGAACTCAACGACCAGCTTTTTGTTCCCACCTCAAATCGACGACTTTTTGTCCAAACTCATTAAAACAAACACTCCGTTGCTGCGCTTGGAACAACCTGACGATGACAGGGATCGAACCTGACCAAATCTCATTATATTTCAGGGGAACCTTACACTTGATTTACATCATCCACCTCAAGATTTTTCTCTGATTGAATCTTTGTTCTTCAACGAAGTCACCGTTCTTGGTCTTTCAACTAAACCAAATAATGTCACTCTCAATTCAGAAGAAATTCAATTTTTTACGTTCGATGAAGAAGTTAATTCTTTGAATGTTGCTGATCTTCAGATATCTTTGAAATCAATACATAACGTCATTAGTTGGACTTAACTTAAATAAATTTTGATCTAAATTTTTATTCGATCAAGCATAATTTACAATTTTTAAAAGATCAAATTTTACTTTTTTCCAAAATTTTTATCGATTTTGAATAAATGAAAACGATTTATAATCCAATTGAATTGTTTTAAATCTGGATTGAAAAATTGAATAGCGATCTAAATTTTTAGTGTGTTTCTAGAATTTCTTAAAAAGATTTTTTTAACAGCAAAAAGCTTTTTGAGCTTTAAATTTAAATCAATAAAACGTATAATAGTTTTTGCTTACGATAAGCCGAAAAGATGATAGGTGTAGACCTATTTTGCGGCACCGTAAAACATTTTTCATCAATTTTATTATTAAATAAAAATGTAAAAAAACTAAAACTTTTTAGACCAGGGTGGTCCAACTTTTTATCAATTGGGTCCAATTATAAATTTAAGTAAAATTAACGGGCCGCAAAATTATATGTATATGAAATTTTCTCTTTTTAGTATTTGATGCAATGACCAAATTAAGAGTATTTGAATAGAAATTTAAAATTGATTAACAATTGGGAATATATGTGGAATGTAAAACTATTAAAATCATGGTAATTAGTATTAAAAATGTCCATGCTGGAGCTGCTTTTAAATCCCAGTCACGTGAGTTCCTTTCTTCGTGCTTGCACCGACTCAAAATTTCCAAGATGTGGAGATGAGCGCTTATAGTGGTAATCCGAAAGCCGACGAAGCCAGTAGGGGAGCCAAAGAGTTATCGACTGATATTTCTGGTCTGTGTCCCCTACAAGATCCTCGAAAAGCTTATCTACGCCCGCGTCGAACCAATGATTGATCCATCGCTCCCTAAAGAGCATGCTGGGTTTTGACGCGGAAAATCAACCGTGGATCAAGTCATTCTATTAACACAATAGTTTTTAACCGGGGAGCGTACATAAATTTTCAAGGGGGCGCGAGCCGTAACGTGTTTTACAACACATTCTTTATTAATTTTGAGATTAACATTTTTTCGCGTATTGTATAGTTGTCTTTAGTGCTTATATGCTGTCTGATATATTATTGAATAGGTGTTGAACCGGTTTGCTCTAAGAATGTTGCTCTGTTTGCTCTAAGAATGGAAAAGCACAGGGAAGGTCAAAAAGAACTACATTGTGTATTCGTAGACCTAGAGAAGGCTTACAACAGGGTTCCATGGGAAGAGGTATGGCACTGTATGAGAAAATCCGGAATAGTGGAAAAGTATGTGCAACTAGTACAGGATATGTATGAGGGAAGCGAAACAGTGGTGAGGTGTGCAGTAGGAACTACAGAAAGTTTCAAGGTTAAGGTTGGACTGCACCAGGGATCAGCGTTAAGTCCATTCCTGTTTGCAGTGATAATGGACAGGCTAATGGATGAAGTAAGGAGAGAACCACCATGGACAATGCTGTTTGCTGATGATATTGTGATTTGCAAAGAGACCAGGGAAGAAATGGAGCGAAGATTAGAATCCTGGAAGTATGCATTGGAAAGAAGAGGGATGAAAGTAAGTAGGTCAAAGACCGAATATCTTTGCATAAATGGAAGAAATGATGACGAAACAGTAAAGATGGAGGATACAAAAGTGCCAAGAGTAAAGGAATTTAAGTATTTGGGAACAATGGTGCAAGAAAGTGGTGGTTGTGAGAGGGAGGTAAAGAAGAGAGTACAGGAAGGATGGAACGGATGGAGAAGAGTATCGGGAGTAATCTGCGACAAGAGGTTACCAGCTAGAGTAAAAGGAAAAGTGTACAGTTCAGTGGTAAGACCAGAAATGTTGTATGGACTTGAGACAGTGGCAATTGAAAAGAAACAAGTAGAAGAGATGGAAGTCGCAGAGATAAAAATGTTGAGGTTTACTATGGGAGTGACAAGAAAAGACAAGATTAGAAACGAGCACATCAGGAGTACTGTTAAGGTAGAACGGTTAGGAATGAAGATGAGGGAGGGCAGGTTGAGGTGGTATGGACATGTCATGAGGAGAGACCAAGAGTATGTAGGAAGAAAGATGATGGAAATGGAGTTACCGGGAAAGAGGAGAAGAGGGAGACCAAAGAGAAGATTTTTAGATGTAGTAAAAGAAGATATGGAGGAAGTTGGTGCAAAGGAGACGGATGTTGAAGACAGAAAGGTTTGGAGAATGATGATTCACTGTGGCCACCCCTGACTGAAGGAAAAGGCCAAAAGGAGAAGAAGAAGGTGTTGAACCGTTATATGGTAATCCTGTTTTGTAAACCAAATAATCTACGAGTATGATGTCATAATACAACTAAAGTATCAATCGTATTAACTTTATTTTAATAATTTAGCAGTTGCAAATTAATGAACATGTAGCCCAGTCATGCGCAACCCGCTGTGCTCCATGCTGTTTCATGCGGCCCACGTGATAATTCATATAAAAATTTCTATCATAATTAGAGGTACACTGTAAACATTTTAAAATCAAAATTAAAGAAATTTTGCGAAATTCTGCAAACATCAACAGCGCCGTCTGCAATAATCAAAGTGTGATTCTCAGCATTTTTTACAGAGAGCCGATTTAGGACAGGGAGTCAGTACCTCGCAAAGTATTTTGAAATAGCTGAAACAGTGATACAGTAGTCCTTCATGTGGTCCACATCTAAGCAAATACAAATTTTTGCGCTCTCCGTGATATACTGCAGTCAAGCTGCAAAGCTATTTTTTTACAGTTTTACAGTGCTAGGTTAGCAGCAGCAGTGTAAAATTGCCTGACAGGCAGATAGAAATTGAAAATCACCAATGTTACGTATTTCAGTTTTAGTTAGCTTCTTTAAACTTTTTTAATTGCAAATTGCAAATATTATTTTATTTATTTTTTGCAGATAGCTGAAAGCAAAATAAAATATATATAGTCTTAATTCAAAACAATTTTATGATGAATAAAAAACAAAAACTTAATGATGAAGGACGAGTCTTTAACAATAAGTGGTTTGTGAAGTATTTCGTTGTTTAGCAAAGTGAAAAGGCCGTTTGCGTGATTGGCCATTTTACTTTTTGGAAGTACTTTGCTGCAAGAAATTTTTTTCAAAAATGAAATATCGCATAGGAGGGCAAAGCGGTCATTTATCAGAAAGTCAAATTAGAATTGCTTGTAGTTCTGTAAAAGAATATTACAAAAGCTGGTAAGAAGCGCAGCAAAAAAAATCACATTAATCTTTATTAAATGTGCTTGACTGATGTTATTTTTCTTTGTTTTCATTAACTAATTTAGTTTTTTCATTAAATTCTATCAAATCGTTTTCTTTACTACGAAATCGGCTGCCTTCATAACATT
Source organism: Diplosoma virens (assembly GCA_963680785.1). Classification (NCBI taxonomy): domain Eukaryota; kingdom Metazoa; phylum Chordata; class Ascidiacea; order Aplousobranchia; family Didemnidae; genus Diplosoma; species Diplosoma virens. The sequence continues at coordinate 44,657,885 of OY796885.1, read as the reverse complement.
ATGATCAGTGATGGCGTTACAAAAGAGGGAGCCCGATGGAAGAAAAATAGGAGAGCCATTTTTTCGTGTTCCAAAACAAAGTAATCTCTAAAAAAAGCTCATCACTTTAAGAAAATTGTTTTCAGCTTCTGCTTTATTCTCATTTCTTGTCAGGTAGCACGGTAAAAGAAGAAATGCTATTCTGCCACACAATGAAAAGTTGTGCAACATCAGCCGATATTTTTAATGTTATGTCAAACTTTTTTCAGAAAATCAACTATCTTGAGAAAATCACTAGTAGGAGCGCGCACGGATAGAGCTCCAGGTATGCTTAGTCTGCAGCCTGGCTTTATTCAGAGGGTGAAAAAATTCTTCTGTAACAAATACCCGTTGCGTACTTCATCGTGAAGCCTTAGCTCTAGAAGTTTTCCTCCTGAAATGAAAGAGGTTCTGGATTTGTCTATTGAAATCGTTAACTATATAAAGCGGGACTCTTAACAGTCATTTATGCAAGGTTCTGTGTCAAAATATGCAATCTGAACATGCAGCCCTGTTGCTTCACACGAATGTCCGAAGGTTATCTGAGGGGAATATGCTAAAACGGCTTCATAAATTAAAAGAAGAAGTTGAAGTATTTCTCTATTCTGCGAAGAAAAATTTTTGGAAAAGTTTCGATCGCAAGGCTTTCAACAATCACTGGCTTATCTTGTGGACATATTTCAGGCGATGAATACTCTCAAGCTTCAACTTCAAGGAAAAAACATCAATATCATGATACATCATGATATTGATGTCAAAACTTGTATCTTTATATTGATGTCTTTTATGTCAAAACTTGACATCAATATGTCAAAACATTGACATAAAAGACATCAATATCATGTCAAGTTTTGTCATGTAGAGTATCATGATATTGATGTCAAGTTTTGTCATGACATAAAAGACATCAATATCATGTCAAGTTTTATCATGTCATGTATCATGATATTGATGTCTTTTATGTCAAAACTTGACCTCTGGAAGAATCGAATTGAACAAGGAAATCCAGCAAGCTTTTTGAACCTGGATTCTGTTCTCATAAATGGTAACATTGAGTCTGAATTAAAGACACAAATAAAAACTCACTGTTAAAATTATAAAAATAGAACTCGCGCTGAAATTGAAAAAGTTAATTAACTGAATAGAAGTCTTTTTTGAAACCTCTTAATTATTCTATTGTTTGCGTTCACTGCTTTATAGGCAGATCATGTGCAGTGATCTTAATGAAATCTGATTGGCTCACTTACACGTGGCGATCACACTATAAATTGTGTTGGTAAATCGAATTCCTTTCAGTCGTTGGTGATCAAGTAGTTCGTTGATTTGGTTTGAAGAGTGAGTTTGTAGATCGCAAGTGAAACTTGGGAAAATTTCGTTTTGCGATTGCATCGTTGGGAGCACGTTGGCGGCACGTTGGTTGTATAGTTAACTACATCGTTGGCTGCACTTTGGTTGTATTGTTGGCTGAACGTTGGTTGCATCGTTGGCTGCATCGTTTGGGCAGTATTGTCGACTAAATAATTGTGGTCGTTGGCTTGTGGAAGCCTGTTATACCTTCATATCGAAATCTCAACTTTAATAAATATTATAAAACCATAAGACGTGTGGGAAAGCCAGCGGTGTGATTGGGGAAGGCTCGGATAGCTTCCCTATAGTTTGAAGAATTTGAAGCTAAAGAAGAGATGGATTCGCTGTGCGGTCTACAGTAAACTTTTGAAATTAACACTCACCTATTTGACTTAAAAGAAGAATTTATCAAATATTTTCCAGATATAGTAAAAAAAAGCGAGAAACCTAAAAATTTATCAGAAACTCATTTCAGTGCGAAGTAGCGACATTTTTGATGAAGCACAAAAAGAGTTTTTTGAGCAAAAATTTAACACCTCGGTCAAGGACAACTTCAAACAACTGGACCTTGTGACGTTTTGGACCTATTACCTTCCTGTTTACCCTCTTATTTCAACCCGGTCCCTTCGGGATCTAGTTATGTTTGGTTCAACTTATCTTTGTCAAGCCGTATTTCTACACCAGTTGCCAATCAGAAGTAAGTACAGAAACAAGCTGGAAGTTGAAAGAGACTTGCGGTGAGCGCTGTCTGGGATTGAACCACGCATTAAGGAGTTAGTTGCTAAGAAACACTTTCAAGTCTCTCACTAAATTGTAATTAATAAATAAATTGCAATAGTAACATTTTTATTTATTTATTTACAAGTATAGGGGGCGTAAAGCGAGAAATCATTGCTCAAGGGAGGCGCAATACCAAAAGGGTTAAGAACTGCTGTATTAAAAGAAAACATCGAGGATTTTTTTGTCAATTGGTTCATCTGACGGGCGACGGCGCCATATGACTTTGTCTGGTACCGTAGCGTGATGCAAGCTGCTTGAGTCTTCTGCCAGATAAGCACATGGTCAGACTGGGTTTTCCAAAACCGAAGTTTCATCTTTGGTACTGGTAACAGCAAGCAAAGCAGGATTCCACGTCAAAAAAACATCGTTCTTCAGAGATCGGCCTTGACTCACTTCCCTTTCAACCTCTTTAAATTAACGTCTACATCTGGCCTCTACAATTTTCAGAAAGTTTACCCACGCCGACGATCTACAGTTTTTGCACTCTGCTGGAAACTGGAAGTGCTTTTAGGAAGCTTTAATTCAAAACGTGTATAAACATTTAGTGCAACTTCATACTTGGAAACTGAAACTTAATCACACTAAGACGGTGACAGCAACCTCTCATTTAAATAACGAAGACGTTCAACGTAAGTTAAATGTTTACAACAGTATTAGACTTTTACCATTTTGTCTGACCCCACTTATTTTGTGGAGAGCTCACGTTCCATCACCATCTCATGGCATTCATCAAAAAACTGTAATAGCGCCTCACACTGCTGAGGCAACTTGCAGGATCAGGTTGGGGTGCTGGTGCCAAAACATTGCGCACAGCTGCCTTATCTTTGGGTCTACGTAACAGCTGAGTACTGGGCATCAGTCCGGTGTCGCAGCGCTCACTCCTTCATAGACAGTGTTCTGTATGACGCCTTCCAGATTGTAACTGAATGCCTGCGTTTCACTCCAATTGACCACTTATCCATACTTTCAGGCATCTGGCCAACTAAGCGTCGCCAAATAGAAGCGACACTTTCCTTGACTAACAATGCGATCCTGGATCCTGACCATACGGCAAATTCCCAGATTGGACCTAAAATCTCTAAAAATGCCTGATCCTCTTTTTACTCTCCTAATAAACCTACCTGATTCTTTTTTACCGCAAGCAGTATTGCTGCTATTACTGTAATCTTAATCCAAATCACTCCGCATTGGTTCAAAATTACTATCTTTACTACCTCTCAAGTCATTAATTAACTATCACTTGATATTGTAAAAACTGTTTGAAAATAACACATTCAATATTGATTTAATCGTAAAAAATTATGAATACTGAAAATGATGCTTGGGGCAAGCGTCTTTATAAGCTCCGTTAACAAAAGTTTTCATAGATCAGTTCATTAAACGTCATTTGATGCAGCAATCAACTGATGCATTCACTTTGTTTTCCTATATGTTACTATGACAGCAATGACGTTGAATTCGATACAGCTATGAAAATATAAGTAAAAAATTTGTGTAAGCAGTTGGCCGCAGGTTGGACATCCTTGTTTTAGAGTACTATTCGTTACTATGAAATAATTAGTACTGTATTTAAAAATAAAAAAAGGCTCAAGAATAGGGTTACCATATCTGAATAGGCGGAATTCCGGACAGACATAGGCGTACCATCCAAATATTTTTTTGGAGGGGCGGACAAAATAAAATTGTCTGAGGTTCTAGGATGAAGACCAAAAAAAAGTTTCCAACCAACCAAAGGCAACAAACAAACAAGTTTCATGTCCATTTCATGCCATTTCAAAATCTTTATTCTAAAATTGTAAAATTCCGGACAATGTTCTAAAACTTCCGGACATTGAAGAACTTTGTACAAAATTTCGGACATGTTCAGAATTTTCTGAACGGTATGACAACCCCACCCAAGAATAATAGTTTCATGCAACATAAAAACCATAGCTATTTTTCAAATATTAATAGCAGCATTATTAACCATTACGAAATAGAAAACCAAAAAATAATTTACTCAATACGATCGCTTACATAAAAGTTAAATTTACCAGAACTTTTGAAATGTTCTTCATACAAAAAAATCAATAAACTACAACAGTTAATTCCAAAACGTTTAATAGCATTTTTAAAAAATTTCTCCTAGAAAATACAAATTCCCCCAGTTGAGAGCCCCTGCTTTATTTTTGTTGGACCAAGCTGCTCAATTGCATTTGTCAATTGATACTGTGTTGTTCAATTGTGATATTATTAAAACTTTTTGCCAATATGAATCTTTGTTTAATGCTGATATTACGAGTAATTAAGAAGTTAACTCGAGTCAAAGAAAGTTGAAACAAAAATTTTTAAAAATTAAAAAATTTTTTATCTCTATATTTATCCTCCTGTCTCGTAAAAAAGCGACAAAGGCGCTAATACATAGGATAAGCGATTACCCCTGGCTGCTTCCGGAGATGCCAAGATATTGCTGTCCGTTTAGAATTTTTTTTTGGGGTTTTTTAGTTTTATAGAGATACGACTAAAATTTATGACTGCTTCCCAAGACCATCAAGCAAAAGAAATTGCTGTTAAATGTCTTTCCCAAGGATACCACAGAATGGTGCTAGTAGGTTTTGAACCGAGCCCATGTCGATCACAATTATGGTGCTCTCACCACTCGACCACGCTGCCGACTAATTTGCAGCTTTGGAGTTTAGTTGGACACAATTTTTTTTGCACCAACTCGCTCTCGTCATCACAAGGCAGGGATGAATTAAGCTATACATCTGATCGAGTATCCGATCTGATCTGATCGAGTAAAAATTAAAAGTTAAAAAATGATTGAAGGAAAAAGTTTGCAGAGATTTTCAGTAAAAGGAATCACCAAAATTAATCGGCAAATTTCAATGGTTTTTATTAATGTTGGTTTCAATTTTGCGAAGCCGAAGTTGTTGGAAGTCAAAGATTTTCGATAAAGTCGGATTCAGTTTGGATTTTTATTGAACGCTCGTTGTTTACAATCTTGCACCACGGGCATTCCAATAACAGTTTATCCAAGAAAAAAGTTTTTAACCATAAAATTATTTTTAAGCAAGCTGGAACGACAACCTTAAAGAATTCCATGTCGGCATTTTTGGAATGACCACAGTTGTCTAAACCAAGGTCTATAGAAATTATAAATTAAATAGTTTCAGTTTGTACAAGATGATTGAGGCAGTAAACAAATTTAAACGCCACATTTTTTTATAAAACAGGAGCGGCAAACCTGATTGCATTCGCGGGCCGCATTCTAGAATTAAAAATTAGGTGTGGACCGCATAAAATTTTGGGGGAAAATACAGTCTTGCCCAAATTTTATTGACGATTGCCTAAACTTTGATCATGTTTCATTGCTCAATTCATAACATAATCCAATACATTTTCATCTAAAAAACTTGTGATGACTAAAAAAAGATCATCACTTTGAAAACGTCTCCAAGTTCACTGTTTTTCTTCAAAAAAATTAGCGATGACAAAAAAATGGGGCACACCTGTTGCGGAGCACTGGTTTATTCTAAATTTTTTTGAAACTCTGCTTGGCCAACCACACGCGGTCCACATTAAAATATTTTGCAGGACCCAGGTTTCGCACCCCTGATTTGATATTTGGACATTTCATATTGGCCATGGCATAATACATTGGCTGGAATCACCTTTAATGTAGAAAAATTTACAATTTGGCTTAATGCTTTATTTCTGCTTCTATAAGTCAAATTGAGTTGGATTACAGTACGTATGTCAATATCAGACTGCAAACCCAAAAAAAGTCGTGTGTATTGGGTCAGAATAATTTAAAATCGTGTTTTTTTTGATAAAGTGAACCTTTGATTCGTGCAACAAATGATTAAAACAAAAAAATTTTTGAAATAACTTCAGGTAGGCCTATGTTGGGTGATAAGTCAACACTTTTTTATGGTCCTGTGTATCATTTAGTCTATTGTGTAGATAAAGAAATTTAAAATAAAACAGTAATATGACCACATGCCCCATTAAAAACAATACATACAAACTTTATCATCAATCCTCAGATCAACATTTTTTGTGTATTTAACCCGGCGTATAATGCATCATGATAATTTTAAAAATAAGTTTTTGAAGAAAACAACAATTAAATTACAATTTGAAAGGATAAAGATGCTACCTTACATAAAATAAAACACTAATTTCCATACTTTTGATATAATATACAGGTATATTTATTTAAAGTCAATAAGCTGGGATTAGACTAATCCTATGGGACGTTCAACACCAAGGCTGGCAACTTTTTTAACCCATTTAAAGGACACTTAAAAATTTTTATCTCACTGGACTGAACATTATTGGACCAGTTTTTATTTCCCACAAATCCTAAATTGTCATTACATTGTTTGTTTATATAAGTTAATTTATTGCAATTTACTGGTCATCTGTCAACAGAAAGACAACCATGATAATAGACAGGAGCCGCAACTGAACGGCTGGAGGCAATTGCCGCTCAACCATTTTGAGTTTGTTGAGAGTGCATTTTTAATCAAAAAGAGCCCTTTTATAATTTTGCTGGTCTCGCCATAAATTTTTCCGGCTCCCCAGGTCATAGTTTCACAGTAGATGTATCTCTTTTAAGTCTATGTTAGCTAGCAGTCATGAAGATCTTGAGACCAGTTTTTAGTGGTCTCGGTCTTGAACATACACATGTTGTCTTGGTCTCGTATTTTTTAAATGGGTCTGAAAAACGAGCATTTTTTATACTTTTGTACTTTATGTGATTGTGATGATTTTTGCATTTTTTTAAAAAACGACATTTAATTCAGTTCAGTTCAGTTTTCTTTTATTTCTGCTCCACCACATGAACAAAATAACAAAATGTTGAGAAGTTTGTGTGTTGTTAAAGACGGGGTTAGAAAAAGGAAAAAGCGACAAAACGAGTCGACGTTGTGACTTGCTAATTAGCGATGAAAGGTGTGACTTGTTGTATCATATAGAAGCAAGGTTGCTTCACCTAATTGGTTAGCTTCGTTAAATTTAAAGTGGTAAAAAGTTAAAGGTAGATTTGGACTGGAAGCGGAAAAAGCAAGGAAAAATTTAATTTTTGAAAGCATAAGGGAAAATTACGATTTCTCCTTGAATGCTATTTAAATCGATAATTCAAAACAGCTGAGTACTGTGCGTCAGTCTGGTGTCGCAGTACTCACACTCGCCTCAATGGCAGTGTTTTGAACGACGCCTTGCGCATAGTTGCTGGATGCTTGCGTCCCACTCCAACGGACCACCTACCTGTACTCTCAGGCATCCAGCCAGCTGAGCTTCGCCGAATGGGAGCGACACTCTGCTTGGCTCATCGTGGATCTCTGGACCCCGATCATATCTTGTATGGTCTCTTAAATGGGTCCTCAGATACTCGCCAAGTGAGACTAAGATCCAGACACCCGTTTGTGCCAGGTGCGAAGAATCTTTTGAACAACCTTGCCCGACTTGGCATCCGCGCTTCTGAATGGACAAATCACAAATGGAAAACGGAGTATTGTGAAAATGCTTCCAGGCTCCGTGCTTTTGTGCCCGGGACCGGTGCGAGGCCTGTTGTGATGGGCTTACCCCGAGCAGCTTTGGTTAAGCTCAACCGCCTGCGGACTGGTGTTGGGCAATTCCACAAATGGGGTCTCGCTTCTTCATTGAATTGCGAGTGTGGCGCCTCTGAGCAAACCGCAGACCATTTTTTCTTCTCGGTTTCGATTCTCGGTTTTTTTTCTTCTCGGTTTCGACAAAAAATTTTTTCTTCTCGGTTTCGATTCTCGGTTTTTGGTCTCGGTCTCATATCTTAAGTCGCAAAATTCGGTTTTGGTCTCGATCTCGACGTTTTTGGTCTTGACTTGGTTTTGTCGGTAGCATGGTCCAGTGGTTAAAGCACCGGACTAATGATTAACATGGTCTTGGTTCAAAACTCACTTGCGCCATTCTGTTGTGTCTTTGAGAAAGACACTTTACGGCACTTTCCCCTGCTTGGTGGTCTAGGCAAGCAGTTCTAAATTATAGTAATATCTCTATTAAATTACTAGAGGACAGCAATATCTTGGCATCTCCGGAAGCAGATCGGGGTAATTGCTTACCCTACGTGTAGCGCCTCCTTCGCTTTCCTGCGAGTCTGGAGGATAAATACAGAGATAAAAAAAAACATCATATCACTGGAAGCTATCGAATTTATTCAGTAGCCTATTTTTATTCTTATTTTTTACCCCTTCCTTGTTTTTCAATTATTTACCTATCAGAATTAAGTGATACTAATTTAATTGTATTCTTGATCTATTTTTCCATTCGACGTTAAGTTGATAAGTGAAAACGTACTTGATTTTTTCAATAGCTGATGTTATAACGCGAAAGGTCAAGATAGTTTTCATACGAATCTACCGACCAGCGAATTTTCGCTTATCTTAAAAATGGCCGCATTTTATAAAATTTTGACTACTTTGACCTATGTTTACAAAAATTCTGCGCTCCTTTGCTCAGTTTTTTCATTTAGCCTAAATTCCTTTTTCAATATTGCAGATTTACAAAGTTTATGATTTTTTAAAAATTAGTTTTCCCGATAACTTTCCAACTAAAAACAACTATTTTTTCCACAGATTGTTTAAAAGACTTAACACTAACAATAAAAATTCCAACAAACAAGCTATTTATTTACAATACTTTTTTATTAGTTTATTCATTAAAATATCGTCAGCAAGCAAATTTTTTAAAAAATTCAAATTGAACAAAAAAAAAACACTTCACACACAAAAAAATAATTAACTTTATAAAGCTTAGATTTAAATTGTAAAAAAACCAAAAGGTCAATAATAAATGTACCGTACTTAAAATTTTGGTTTAAAATTTTTTGGATCGAATTTTTATCAACATTTCATTGTGACTATTTTGCTTTGTTTCGTAAACGATCTAAAAAAATTTGTTTTCCTATGATTGACCTGAGATCGTTCATCCGTAATCAAGAACTCATCCCACTATGAAACACATCAGCCGTGTAGTGTTCTCCTGTGGCACTTTCTCATATTGACAAACAACTTGTAAGTTTGGGAACAGAAAATACTGTCGATTAATCGTCTTTGTCGCCGCAAAAATAAATTACACTTGTTAATAATAAAACGAGTTTTACAAGAAGAAATTTCTACAATTTATCCTTTTGGTAGAAGAGAATATAAGGTGATCTTGTTGGGTTGTGTCCTGTAACTTCACATTCATAAATATTTTGGATATTTTGATCGTTCATCCGTAACCAAGAACTCAACCCACTATGAAACACATCAGCCGTGTAGTGTCCTCCTGTGGCACGTTCTCCATGATGACAAACAACTGCAAACAACTTGTAGGTACGCTGAGCCAGCGAATATTTTCTGGAAGTCTTCGAGAGCAAGTCTTCGGAGATTATTAAATCGTTTCTGAATTCCATCCGGCGATCAATTTTTTTCAAACCTTCGTTTTTGTCGTAAACAAACCGTTTGAGATGAAGAATCAAAATAGGTGGCAAAATTTCTATAAACTGTTGTCTTGTTATACTTCGATTACTTTCACTTTCAGGAAAACTCTCTTTTTCAGTTAGAGCAAAAAGAGCATCTTCAACTGACCAGCACCGATCATGGTTAGGAAATGTAAGTGGTAGAGAAAAAAATGGCTCATGGGAATTAGATATTTTCTGTTCTGGTTGAGTCACAGTAGTGCAAAGTTTACCTCCGAAAATTTTTGTGATTGGAGTGTCTTCGACATTTTCAGTGACAAAAGGATCGAAAGACATCATTTCTTTGTGAAGACCATTCAAAACAAAACATAAAAATTCTTCGGCGTCTTCTTGTCTTTCACTAACGAATGAATCTGAACCGATAGATAAGAGCAAATTATAAACGCAATGAGGCATCAATGGTGGGTAGTTGCACGATTTTGAATCCGTATCAAATTGAGAAACAAATTCGACAAAACACTGAATAAATGGTAAGGAAATTTCTGTGCTATTTGAAGAAAAAGCTAAGCTTTTCAAAAATTGATAAAATGGAGAGCACATGACAAGAGATTGTAATATGGCGTTGATGTAGCATTGGTTTCCCGAGTTTATTAAACCTCTCGGTGATATGGTGACTTTTTGAAAAGCTGTAAGCAAATCAAATAACTTTATAGCTTCATATAAGCTGACATTGTTTTCATAATTGAAATGTTTCAAACGATTTTCAAATAAATTTAGTTGAATGGGAACAAATTTGCCTTTTCGCTTCACTCTTTTTCGCTTTTTTGAACCAGTTTGTTTGTTTTTCTTTTTTGTTACTTCCAACAAAGAAGGAAATTCACTTTCTTCATCTTTTTGTAAATCAAACCCTTTTAAACTATTCCAACTCATATTCTTTTTCAAGTTTTTTGCCAGCAAAAAGATCTTTTTTTATAAAAATTGTAAACAAAGTACAACCTGATTAAAAAATGAAATGTTTTTGATGAATTCGCTTAATTTTGATGAAATTTTCAAATAACTAAATTATTCTCAAACTACAGCGAAAGAATTATTCTTACTTTGTATACTAGGAGTAGCCAAAAATGGAGTTTAGAGAGTATTTGCTTTTCAATCAAATAAATTAAACCGAAAATAAGCCTCATGTAAGTATTCGATCAAAAATAATTTGGCGGTCAAAAATGTTTTTTTGAGATGCAAGTAAAGTCAGAAAAGATCTTCATGTCAATTTATTTTACAAATCTTTAACCGTTATATATCTTATAATGTTTCAAAGTGCTTCGATTTAAATACATAAAAATGTGATAAAGTTTCTTGCAAATCTAAATAACTTTATAATTTTGAATGTATTGCCATTCAAAACTCATGATTTTCAATAATATTAGATTGAACTCAGCATTAAATTTAGAACCATTTTATTTACTGTATTTCCTTAATCACTCCTCGTTTTTTTACAGCAATAATATAGAACTTCTAAGCTCTCTATCTCCAAACCTAAATAGTCTTGTCCATACAAAATAGTTACTTGTTCAAAAGTAATCGCGAAAACAAGAACAAAATATAGAAACTTAATTGTATAAACCTCTTTGTTGAAAACTGACTCTCAACGACTCGAGAGTTTGACTTATCTGACTCGGTTGTGAAATTGTCCGACTACAAATACCAAAATTGCCGCCATTTTTTCTAAAAGTCGAATAGCATCACCATTATTGTAGCACGTGAGTGATAAATTCGATTTTATTGCTTCAGATTCATCTGTTAGTTTCTGTCTTTTTTTAATATAATCTTACGCAATTTAATAATTTCAAACTCGATACTGTAAAAAATTTATACGAAAACATAAAAAAAAATTTTCTTTAATTCTTTTAATTGTTTTTAACATAAATTTTTTTGGATCACTTCAAAAAGAAAATCATTAGGAAGTTTGTGATTCAAACAAAGAATGTTACTTTTGTGCATAAATTTATTTTTCAATAAACAAAAAATGATTCTTCGTTTTTTTTATTTTTTTATTTGGAGCGAATAAGAACAAAGTCATTGCAAGAAAAACAAAAGCCTGTCATGAAAAAATATCTTCCAACCGGTTAATTAGCCGACCAAATAACGAACAAATAAAAGTTTTGACAATCGGTTCAATGAATTTCGCACGGTTCAATTAATTATTGCTTTGAGCATATTTCAAATTTAGTAATTTACTGCTTAAAAATACAAACGAATTATTTTTACGTAACCAAAAGTTCTACCTTTTTTTTTAACAATGAGAGAAACAGAACATTGTGCACTGAAGTTAACTATTTTTATTATTTGAGCACAAGCTTTCGTGGGCTACTGCCCACTTCGTCAGGTGCAATTTTTATAACCTTTGGTTTAAATTCTTTTTTTTATTTGTGCGCCGAAAAAACTTTTGACATGTGGGAAAATATCTTCTTACTGATAATGAATGAATTATATCGTCGTTAAATAAGTTAATATCAATTGCTGGTATTTTGTTTGTTTAACCATGAAGCAAATGAATACAAAAAATGTCATTTCTTCAATCCATAAACCTGAAATTGGGTTTTGGTTCAAGAAATTTTTTTAATGTCTTTGAAATCTTTAACAAGGTCAAAGAAAACCTATTAAACCATGTTGTGTAATTAGTTTTCAAGAAAAAATCTGAAACACTCCAGTACACAACACCAGAGGGGTCCATGATATACACTGAGAGGTGTAGCCTTGAATATATATCCGCTGAACAAAAACATGTATAGACTTTGATAAACGATGATAATGAGTATGAAATGTAATAAAAAGTATTTTTAAAGTATAGTCCGTGACACGGATAGCAAAAGAACAAGTTATCTAAATTGTCAAAATGCAAAACAACTATCCCAGTCGACCGAACTTTTAAAGATCGGCTACTACGTCTTCTAAACAACTTGGCGTTGTTGCTTCAAGAACAATGTCACCCGCACTCCATTAAGGCGGGAAACTATAAACAGTCTGCACAAACAAAAGATAGCACTAAGCTTGCCATTTAATTTTCTTTTTTTGTTTGATTTGACACGAAACACAGCTGGCTTTCAAAATAACCTTAAAAATAACGTTAACTCTGGAATCACCAACAATTGCGATTGCGAAACGTGTTTGTGTGTTTTAGTTCGATTAAATCGGAACAATACAAACAATTAAAAGATTAGTTTTGTTTTCGCATTTTATATTGTTGCACTTTTTAAGACACAAACCTGAAAAAAAGTTTTGATTAAACTCGTAAAATTGTAAAATTAAGATTTATTACAAATTTAGCAAAACAATATAAAAATATGCAATCGATTTTGATTGATTTTGCTGAATTTGGTTTGATTCAAGATTTATTTTTAGATTAATGTTTATATTTATGATAGTTTTGAACTATGGATCCACCGTATAAAGTTTTTTAGACGGCGATTTCGTGAATTAAACAAAATAATTTTCTTATACTTTTTCAGCTGATGACGATGAAGATGAAAATTGTTCTTGCTTATTTTGAACTTAGGGTATAGACCAGGGATGCCGAACCTTTTTCTTGCAATCGGTCAAAAAACTACAGTATAATCAAAATTACCATTAATTGGGCGATTGGCTAAAATGAGTGAGAAACCCTTAATTTGGCCAAAATTCAAAGTGATACTAAAAACGTCTTGTCTTCCCTTTCCATCAGCATTAAAACCTCGAATTTTGGCCAAAATTCAAGGTGAAGACTAAAAAAAAGTTTTCACTTTTCATCATCCATCAGGATTGAATCCGTGCAAAATTGATGTTGCAAACTAAAAATGCCAAGAATTTCGGAACATCAAATGGGTAATTGAATTTCAACTACTGGATCACGCTGTGACCCGCGAATGAATGTTTTTTACCATCCCTGGTGTAGACAGTAGGATACATTTTATCTTTCAATTAAGTAAACCTTGGATTTATTAGAGAAAAGTATAAAGCTTAGTGAGTGTAAAAGCCACTTTTGAAATTAAGACACCGCAAGTGATCAGAGAATCTGTCGGCAACAGGTTATTGTAAAAGTTTTCCGATTTTTAGTAACTAATTAATGATCAATATACTGATTAAAAACATTCTTTTGCTTGGAAGTATAAATAAGCACAATTTTTAAAATTAGAAAAAGTCAAACTACAAGTACTTACAAATATTTGCCGCATACATGTTTTGTACTCTCGGTTAAATCACCTTAAAAAGGTATTTTATGACACTAATTTGAATATTAGATTATGACAAGCAATAAATTTCTTTAAGATTTTCCTTGGACGCTCGTCAGAAGGTACGTGGGAAAGCATTTTCCTACATTAACTTACCTCATGAGGAGTGTGAAACGAAAATCTTAGAGATGAATCCATTGCTTGCTATATTCCAATTCTGTACCACAAACCGATTGTTTACTATAGATTATCGATTTTTTAAAAAAATTTGGCTTATTATCATTATACTAAAAAATTTTGATTTTCACTTCACTCCTGTGAGAAGTAGGTTACATGTAAAGTGCATTACTATGCAGTAACTGTGGTTCTACCAGGGTCAGTAAAATATATCTATTCACTTATTCAATATGGTCTCGCTTTTGCAAAGTATAAAAGTTAGAAACTTTTGCAAAGTAAGTATTGTTCTGACTTAATTAAATTAAAACATACAAACACGTTTCGCAGTCGCAAATGTTGGTCGTCCCTGAGATTATGTTGTTTTTTAAAAATCAAATTGTTTTGAAAGCCAGCTGTGTTTTGCGTCAAGTCTAAAAAATGAAATTGAATAGCGAGCTTGAGTTTCTTGAAGCAACAACACGAACTTGTTTAGGAGACAGAGCAGCCGATCTTTAAAAGTTCTCTCGACTGAGACAGTTGTTCTGCTTTTTGATGATTCAGCCAACCCGTTCTTTCGGTATCCATGTCACCGACTATACTTCAGAAAGAATTGACATTTGGACTGACCAAAAAATACGCAGAAATAATTACTCAAAATGAGGAGACCCAAATTTGTAAACTTCAGTTGTTTTCAAACTGATTTAAGATTCAAAAAAGTCTTGATTTGATGTTTGTCGTCGTCGTCGTCGTTTGCTTTGATGTTGAATTAAAAAACAACCTTTTTAATTCAAAACTTTTTTTGGTTTTTACTTGACATTGCCAATGAAATAAGCACATTTTCTGGAAATACTATTAAAAAGTAAAACAATATTAATATAATTAATAAAATTTAAGCAAGTTTTTTAGAAATAAGCACATTAAAATAAAATAATCAGCTTGGTTGCATCACCTAAAGAGTAATAGCAGATGAAAAAGAAAAAAAAAAACTACATCAGAAGGATTCTTTTTTTGATCTAAAAAATTTTTTTGCTTTATTTTGACTAATTGATTTTGGTCTGTTATTGAAATTTTTACGGAAAAAATTCAGTTGAATTTTTGCAGAAACACTGAATTAGCTCAGTTTAGAAAAGAATAATTGTATATTTTTTTTCCACAGTAAGATAAAAATCTCAGTTTATACCGTTTGTTAGTGATCCATGATTATGAACAATATTGAAATAAGTTCTTTTGCATAACAATTAATTTGTATAAAAACTTTAAGATACACTCAGAGTAATACTTTAATGCATTTAGCGATTGTAAATTTAATGTAATTATTTATTTTTATATTCTAAATATCTCTATTTATTCTTCTGACTCGCCAGAAAGCGCTGGAAGCGCTATCTTCGGCCGACCGTGGAGCAATTATTCAAACCTGCTTTCAGAGATATCAAGATATTTGATGTCCGGTTGGTTTTTAGTTTTTGTTTATTGATATGAATAAAATTTAGAGCTGCTTGCTAAGGCCGCCAAGCTGAGAAGAGTACCGTAAAGTGTTTTTCTTAAGAAAACATCGGAATGTCTTCAGAAGGTTTTAAACCAAAACCGTGTCGCTCGCGCTTACCATCAATTCGAAACTCTTTTATTACGCGGCCGCACTTCTAACTTTTTACAGCAAACACGCATTTGAAGAGACATTTTTCACTTACAAATACTTTATTTTTTCTTAATTTAAAAATTGTAAAAATTTTTACAATATAGATCCGGAATTTTCACACTGAAAACCGCGCATCTTGAGGTTGGGTGCGCTCGATATATCCAGGAAAGGAATAAACTTGGTGGAACTTTTTAAAACATGTAAAACTTCTATTGCTGATCAGAACTTAAAAAAAGAAAGACGGTAAAAAGTTTTAAGATAAACGCTTAGGGAGGCAGCCCCAAAAGTTAAAGAATACTTGGTATAAATTGCCGAAAAATATTTTTTTAAAAGTATTTATAAGTGCTCGAAAATTTGCAAAAATAAGTGAGAAATAAGTTTTTGTAAAAATTGAATATGTTTTCAATATTTTTGCTCTTTCAATTCTGACCAGAAGTTTTTGAAGACGTTTTGGAAAATATGCAGAGAAAAGCAATGATATTAAATTAGAAAACCGTATTTGCTGTGATTTTCAGCGTATAAACGTATTGATGCTGAAATCCCCTACAGGGATGTCCAACCTGCGGCCCATTGTTTACACAAATTTTTTAATTGTATTTTCATAATCGTATCGAATTCGATATCACTGCTATCATAGTAACGTATATGGAAACAAAACGAATACGTCAGTTAATTGCTGCGTCAAGTGACGTCCAATGAACTAATCTATGAAAATTTTGTGGGCAGAGTTTATCATAAAGACGCTTGCCCCAAGTATCCTTTTTAGTATTCACTTTGTTTTGCAAATATGTTATTTCCAAACATTTTTTACAATATCAAATGATAACTATTAATGATTTATTGGTCGTCGTCGTCGTTTGAAGGGTATCCACTCCAGGTCAGACACAAACAGGACTGGGGCCGAGAGTTTATCATTTTACTACCCCAGACTGCTGCACTGCCTGAATCAGATGCTGGCAGTGGTGTTATTAAGCCAGCATCGAGTTTCGTCATTCAAAACCGTCAGACCTCGTGCTCCATGTGGTGCCCGATGTATAGGGCACGCTGTTAGTAGATGGTCTGCGGTTTGCTCAGAGGCGCCACACTCGCAATTCATTGAAGAAGCGAGACCCCATTTGTGGAATCGCCCAACACCAGTCCGAAGGCGGTTGAGCTTAACCAAAGCTGCTCGGGGTAAGCCCATCACAACAGGCCTGGCACCGGTCTCCGGCACAAAAGCACGGAGCCTGGAAGCATTTTCACAATACTCCGTTTTCCATTTGTGATTTGTCCATTCAGAAGGGCGGATGCCAAGTCGGGCAAGGTTGTTCAAAAGATTCCGTGCACCTGGCACAAACGGGTGTCTGGATCTTAGTCTCACTTGGCGAGTATCTGAGGATCCACTTAAAAAAACCATACAAGATATGATCGGGGTCCAGAGATCCACGGTAAGCCAAGGAGAGTGTCGCTCCCATTCGGCGAAGCTCAGTTGGCTGGATGCCTGAGAGTACAGTATGTGGTCTGTTGGAGTGGGACGCAGGCATCCAGTAACTATGCGCAAGGCGTCGTTCAAGACACTGTCGATGAGGCGAGTGTGAGCACTGCCACACCAGACTGGCGCACAGTACTCAGCTGTTGAGTAGACTAGAGACAAAGTGGCTATGCGTAGTGTTTTAGCACCAGCACCCCATCCCGAGCCCATGAGTCGCCTCAACAGTGTGACGCGCGAGGATAGTTTTTTGCGCAATGCCACTAAGTGATGACCAAACGTGAGCGATCTGTCCAGTCTGATTTACCCCAAGGTAAGTAGGGGTTGGACAGAACGGTAAAAGTCTACCGTTGTTGTAGACCTTTAGCTCACGTTTGGCCTCTCGGTTATTTAAGTGAAAGGCTGCCGTCACCGTCTTAGTGTGACTGAGCTTCAACCTCCAAGTCTGGAGATACGATGACAGTGTGGACATGTCTTGGCTTAAAGTCCCCCCAAGTCCTTCCAGTTTCCAGAAGAGTGCAACAATGCTAAATCATCAGCATAAGCAAACTTTCTGAAAATCATGGAAGGAAGATTGTACATATAGATGTTAAATCGGAGGGGAGCCAAGATCGATCCCTGAGGAACCCCGTTTTTAAGACGGCGTAGCCTGCTTTGCTTGCTGTCACCGGTGGTATGGGTGAAACTTCAATTTCGGACAAGCTCCATGATCATTTTGACCATGTGCTTATCTGGAAGTAGTCTCAGCAGCTTGCAGGTAAGGCCACGGTGCCAGACAGTGTCATAAGCAGCTGTCAGATCGATAAATACGGCACCGGTCTTCTTTTTAGCCTCGAAAGAATCTTCGATATCCTGGGTTAGCAGAACAACTTGATCTACGGTTGACTTCCCGCGTCGGAACCCAGCCTGCTCTTTAAGGAGCAGTGGATCGATTAATGGTTCAACGCGGGCGTAGATAAGCCTCTCGAGGATCTTGTAGGGGACACAGCAGAGATTCGGTCGATAACTCTTTGGGTCCCCCACGGGCTATGCTGGTTTTAGGATCGTGACCACAAGCGCTCTTCTCCAGGTCTTGGGAATTTTGAGTCGACGCAAACAGGAAGAAAGGAAGTAACGTAACCAGGACTTCAAAACAGCTCCAGCATGGAGTATAAGCTCGGGGCAGATAGAATCAGGACCCGGAGCTTTATCTGGTTTTAAATGTTGGAGGGCAGCAGCAAATTCTCTCTGTGAGAAATTGTCAGAGATATTTAGTGCATCTGGTGTTGTGGCCCTCCAAAGGTCAGACACTTCTTGAGAGACAAGTCGAGATGACTTGTGATCAATAGCCTCGATCGTATTTCCCATTTCTAACCAGCTGAGATGCAATAGCATCGGCTGAAACGGAACAGTGACGAGGAGAGTGTCGTGACCTACCAGCAAGGTTGTTCAAAATACTCCATGCTTTTCGACTAGAGTGTGAGAAGTCAATGCTCCGAACTGCTTCGGACCATCGATCCCTCCGATTTCTGTCAAGCTTGGAAAGCAGAGCTGTAGCAGCCAAACTTGAGTCGTCTCCCTGAGGAGACTGCAGGAAAGTTTTATAGAGGGATTCACACTCTGCATTCCAACACGGAATATAGTTATTTCGATACCCGCGTGGGATAGTCTTTTTAACTGCTTTCTTAATGGTGTTACAGAAGTCCTGGTAAGCCGCATCCACATCAAGTGAATCAGGCGGCAACAAAGTCTTTGCGAATTTATTCGTCAAAGCAATGTAGTGACTCCATTTGGCCTTGCGGAAGTTCCATCGCTTAACAGGCATGCTTGGCACTGCCATAGCAAACCTTGGTGGTGTAATGAGTGAAGGTCGATGTTGTGACCTGGGGAACTTGTCAAAGACACGTCTATCCGGTAAGCGACTATTTGGACCTACGGTAGCGAAAGCTAGATCTGGATTGATGCCAGTGTTCCAGCGGCCGGAATAAAAACTTGCAGCGTCCTTGGCATTATATAGGAGGGCAAGACAATTGATACTTGCCCACCCAGCCAAGCACTCACCATCCGGACTGTTGTCATCGTAACCCCAGTCAGCATGACGACAGTTAAAATCGCCAGCGTAAAGACAGGGGCTGAGGAAACACTGGGAGATCCAGGGTTTGCAATCACGTTGGCGGTGGTTTGTAGACGTTGACTATTTTATAACTATCAACGTCCACACACAGCCACTCGATCTCCGATGTCGGTGGAGATTGGTCCAAAAGCGTGTATTTTAGTCGCTCGTGGACAAACGTGGCAAGGCCATGTTTCCTGCTTAAAGAAGACCCAGCTAGTTGGTAGTTTGGTAGCACCAACTTCTCTGCATTAGTGCAGTGGGTCTCCTGCAGTAGGATGACGAGTGCCTCAGACTGCATAGCGAGGTGATGAAGAACGTTCATCTTGCTTGCAATGAGGCCTTCGATGTTCAGCTGAAGAATAGTGGGTCTTCGGAACTTGTTGGCAATGTGCCCTGAAAAGGGCAGTTTTATCCTGGCATTGCCCCGTCCTGAAAAGAACGTTTGCCGATTAGCAGACCCACACTGAACATAGGAATGGGTGGATATCCTTTTGTTTTGATAGGTTCGGTTTCAGTCTGTCATCTTTGAAATCAATGAACAGACTTACTCACGGCCTAGGCAACTACCATCTGGACTTATTGGTAGTAAAGATAGTAACTTTGAACCAATGCGGACTGCATAGTTTGGAATAAGATTACTGTAGTAGCAGCGATGCTGGTAGTGGTAAATAAAGGAATCGTTTAGTATTATTGGGTTGCATTTACCTTTTGGTGTCAATTGACGACATCATACTTAAAACATTTTTCCTTCTTGTGGCACCTTGGTGTCAATTGCCATCGAAAACACTAAAAGGAATATATGTTGGGCCTAGAGTTGCACTGTTATCCAAGGAAAATGTCGCTCTTAGTCGGCAAAGCTCAGCTGACTGGATACCTGAAAGTATTAGTAGGCTGTCAGTTGGAGTGGGACGCAGGCATCCAGTGACAATGCACAAAGCGTCATGCAGGACACCGTCTATAAAAATCGAGTGTTAGCGCTGCGACACCAGACTGGTGCGCAGTACTCAGCAGTTAAGTAGTCAACAGACTGTTTTTTCAGGCAGCTGTGCACAGTGTTTTAGCAGCAGCATCTCATTCTGAGCCTGCAAGTTGTTTCAGCAGTGTGACGCGCTAATATAGTTTTTTACTCAAGGCCACGAGATGGTGACAGAATGTGAGCGATTTGTCCACAAAATAAGTGGGGTTGAACAAAATGATAAAATTCTAATGCTGTCGTAAACATTTAGTTCATGCTTGGCCTTTTCGTTATTTAAATAAAACGCTGTCGTCACCGTCTTAGTGTGACTACGCCCCTCAAAGACCTTTCAGTTTCCAGAGGAGTAAAACAATGCTAGATTGTCTGCGTAGGTAAACTTTCAGGAAATTGTGTAGGGCAGATGTAGACGTAAATATAAATGGCTGGAAAAGAGAGGAGCACAGATTGATGCCTGAGACTGTTTTTTCAGACGGCGAATTCTGCTTTGCTTGCTGTCACCGGTTGCAAGAAGGAAATTTCGGTTTTAAACAATCTCAATGATCATTCTGACCATGTGCTTATCTGGAAGAAGTCTCAAGCAGCTTGCATGCAAGGCCATAAAAAGTCATATGCCGCTATCAGATCGACAAATCCACAAAAAATCCTGGATGTTTTTAATTAATAACTTGATCCACAGTTGATTTTTTGCGTCGAAACTCAGCCTGCTTTCTAGAGAGCAATGGATCTATAATTGGTTCAACGCAGGTGTAGATAAATTTTTCGAGAATCTGTAGGAGACACAGAATGCAAATATCTGTCGATAACTTTTTGGGACCCCTACTAGTTTAATCAGCATTGGAATTGCAACCACAAGCGCTTTTCTCCGGATCTTGGGAATTTGAATCAGTGCAACCAGGAAGAAAGAAACTCACGTAACCAAGACTTCAAAGCAGCTCCAGCATGGACATTTTTAACACTTGTTTGTAATGATTTTAATAGTTTCACATTTCACTGAGATTCCTAATTAATTAATTAATTTTAAATTTATATTTTAATACTCTTTATTTGGTCGTGGCATCTGATACTAGAAAGTTGAGATTTCATAGACATTTTTTAATTTTGCGGCCGCTGAATGCACTCAATTTTATAACTTGGCCCATTATGAAAAAAAGGTTGAACATCCTGCGCCTATCATATGCAATCATTATAGACTAAAAAATGTTTAACCTGTATTTATTTAAAAATAAATGTTATAGCTTTTTGTCACATTTTTTAATCCTTTGGGTGTGATGAGAGTGCCTTATGAGCAAAATTAAACAAAAATTTCGCACATAGGCTTTCTAAAACACGTAATAAATTAAAAGAAATTTTTTTTAGCAAACGCATTATTGCTTCTAAAAATTGTCAGAGCTGGACTTGAGACACAGAGGTTCGAGACTGAGGCAAGAAGAGACTTTGGGATAGCGAGACCGAAACGAGACTTTAGAGCAGCAAGACTCAGGAGAATAAATATAGAGATAAAAATATAAATAAAGCAGCTATGATCACATTTACCAACAGAATTATCCAAAAATAAGAAAACAAATACTTTTTTGAATGTTTTTTTTTAATTATTGAATACGTGGAGTCGAAAAATAATTTCTCCCTCTCCGGAACCGTGGTTTAACGAATAAGTACGAAAATAATCTCCGCAGCGTCAAGTGTAGTGATTTACATTGCTTTAAAATAAAAATTCAAAAAAACTTTGTTGCTACTGAATTTATCTGATTCGACTTGAGCAACGTCATTAAAAATCATCCAAAACTAGCTATTTTATTTTGTTGCTGAAACAGCTATATACCGAATTGGGATGCAAAGTAAAACTCTCTGTACAACTTTCTTACAGTCCCTTGAGATGAAATGGTAGTCGCTGATAGAGTTTTACCGCACAGACTTGGCAGGAAACGGAGGGATCAATGGTTTTGATCAGAGCATCAACTTTTTACACTCTAGTTGGAAAGCATGGTGTTATGTTTAAAACAATCCTACTGGTAGGTTACAACACTCCCTTTGTCACTGCCCCATTTCAGCTGATGCTATTGCATTTTAGCTATTCAGAAACGGCGAGGTACCATGCTGCTCAGCGCAAGTCAACTCCACTTGTTTCCCAAAAAGTTTCTGACTTTTAGAGAACTTAATTTTTCACAAAGAAAATTTCCTGCTGCCCTGCAATACTTAAAACCAGGTAAAGTTCCGGCTTCTGATTCCAAATGCTAATATCAATGCGGAGTTACTTTTAAGTCGAGTTTACCTGATTTCCTTTTTTCTTGCTTGCACCGATTACCGAAATTCTTGAAATTAAGAAATTTTAAGATGAGCGCTTGTAGTCCGATTCCAAAACCAATGAAGCCTATAAAGGACCCAAAGAGCTATTAAAGGATATTTTTAATCTCTAACTCCTAAACGATCCTCGAGAGACTTAGATTAGCTGGCGCCAGACCAAGGTAATTATTGATTTATTGCTTCCTAGGAAGAAAGCTGGGTTTCGATGCCGGCAATTAACCGTAGACCAATTTGTTCTGTAACCTAATGCAGGACATCAAAGATTCTTTTGAAAGAACGGTGCTGTCGATTTGAAGCTGCCTATGACACAGCATGGTATCGTGGCCTGGTAGTAAGCAAAGCCAACTCCAATGTCGGAGAAACAACGTTTTTCAGAGATCGGTCTTGGCTCTCTTCCATCTAAGATTTAAACATCCCATTCATAGAATTCACTCGATTTATCTCTGATCATGTTTGCAATATTATTAATTTTTCCAAGCTCATTTTTACCAAAATAAATTAATGTTTCATCTGATTAATATATATGGTTTATGTTTGAGAAAATCAATGCTGTTTTTTTAAATCAACATGATTTCCTTTTTTACCGCAAGCAGTATTGCTGCTATTACTGTAATCTTAATCCAAATCACTCCGCATTGGTTCAAAATTACTATCTTTACTACCTCTCAAGTCATTAATTAACTATCCCTTGATATTGTAAAAACTGTTTGAAAATAACACATTCAATGTTGATTTAATCGTAAAAAGTTATGAATACTGAAAATGATACTCGGGGCAAGCGTCTTTATGATAAGCTCCGTCCACAAAAGTTTTCATAGACCAGTTCATTGGACGTCATTCGATGCAGCAATCAGCTGATGTATTCACTTTGTTTTCCTATATGTTACTATAACAGCAGTGACGTTGAATTCGATACAGTTATAAAAATATAACTAAAAAATTCGTGTAAGCAGTTGGCCGCAGGTTGGACATCCCTGTTTTAGAGTAGTATTCGTTACTATAAAATAATTAGTACTGTACTAAAAAACAAAAAAAGGCTCGGAGTTTAGTTGGACACGATTTTTTTGCACCAACTCGCTCTCGTCATCACAAGGCAGGGATGAATTAAGCTATACATCTGATCGAGTATCCGATCTGATCTGATCGAGTAAAACTTAAAATTAAAAAATGATTGAAGGAAAAAGTTTGCAGAGAATTTCAGTAAAAGGAATCACCAAAATTAATCGGCAAATTTCAATGATTTTTATTAATGTTGGTTTCAATTTTGCGAAGCCGAAGTTGTTGGAAGTCAAAGATTTTGGACAAAGTCGGATTCAGTTTGGATTTTTATTGAACGCTCGTTGTTTACAATCTCGCACCACGGGCATTCCAAAACCAGTTTATCCAAAGAAATGGTTTTTAATCATAAAAATATTTTTAAACAAGCTAGAACGACAACCTTGAAGAATTCCATGTCAGCATTTTTGGAATGACCACAGTTGTTTAAAGCAAGGTCTCTAGAAATAAGTTGCAACCTTATTCGTATTGAACGTATAAATTTATGGTTATAAATGTTCACTTTCTAATATAACAAATAAATTAAATAGTTTCAAATTTCAGATGAGATTCCGAAGGAGAGAAATTTAAATTACAAAAGAATATTATGCCACAGAGGCTAAGCAAAAAATTTATTCTTCTATACTTATCTAGTAAAATCGCTAAAGTTTAAGTTTGTACAAGATGATTGAGGCAGTAAACAAATTTAAACGCCACGTTTTTTATAGAAAAGGAGCGGGAAACCTGATTGCATTCGCGGGCCGCATTCTAGAATTAAAAATTAGGTGTGGACCGCATTCGTTTCAACGAAGTGAGTCGTGTTATTTTGGTTTGGAAAGTGGGCCACGGTATGAAAAAGACTGAAAACCACTGAACTAAATGTTTGTCCCAAAAACACCAGATAACATTACTAGACCATACAGCCGGACAACAACTCGACTTCAAGTAACTTAAAAACTTTCCCGTTTTTTAAGTGGCTTAGTTTTATATAATATAGTCTAAATACCTCGTGTTCATAATTATATGTTCAAGTTTATTAAAGTTTAACCACAAGAGTCTTGACAGAATACAGCAATTTGGAGTTTAAGAGTTAAAAAATTGCTTTTTGAGTGTTTTATTTCACGATTATTATCATAACAAAGTTGCAAAAAACTCAATGTCAACAAAAGATCTAAAGGCGTGTGCTAATCGTTTAAAGTAGGGGTTTTCCACCTTTTTTAACCCATAGACCCCTTTGATCTAAATATTATTTGGTGGACTCTTACAAAAACAAAAGGATTTTTTCGCCAAAACCGAGATGAAGACCTTTTTTTGATTTTTTATGTCCACATTCTATAATGGTTCACAAGCAAATTAGCTATTTATTTACAATACTTTTTTATTAGTTTATTCATTAAAATATCATCAGCAAGCAAATTTTTTTAAAAAATGCAGATTGAATAAAAAAAAACACTTCACACACAAAAAAATAATTAACTTTATAAAGCTTAGATTTAGATTACATTGTAAAAAAAACAAAAATTCAATAATAAATGTACTTAAAATTTTGGTTTAAAATATTTTGGATCGAATTTTTATCAACATTTCATAGTGACTATTTTGCTTTGTTTCGTAAACGATCTAAAAAAATTTGTTTTCCAATGATTGACCTGAGATCGTTCGTCCGTAATCAAGAACTCATAAACACATCAGCCATGTAGTGCCCTCCTATGGCACTTTTTCATGTTGACAAACAGCTTGTAAGTTTGGGAACAAAAATTACTGTCAATTAATCGTCTTTGTCGCCGCAAAAATAAACTACACTTGTTAATAATAAAACGAGTTTTACAAGAAGAAATTTTTACAATTTATCCTTTTGGTAGAAGAGAATATAAGGTGATCTTGTTGGGTTGTGTCCTGTAACTTCACATTCATAAATATTTTGGATATTTTGATCGTTCATCCGTAACCAAGAACTCAACCCACTATGAAACACATCAGCCGTGTAGTGCCCTCCTGTGGCACGTTCTCCATGATGACAAACAACTGCAAACAACTTGTAAGTACGCTGAGCCAGCGAATATTTTCTGGAAGTCTTCGAGAGCAAGTCTTCGGAGATTATTAAATCGTTTCTGAATTCCATCCGGCGATTAATTTTTTTCAAACCTTCGTTTTTGTCGTAAACAAACCGTTTGAGATGAAGAATCAAAATAGGTGGCAAAACTTCTATAAACGGTTGTCTTGTTATACTTCGATTACTTTCACTTTCAGGAAAACTCTCTTTTTCAGTTAGAGCAAAAAGAGCATCTTCAACTGACCAGCACCGATCATGGTTAGAAAATGTAAGTGGTAGAGAAAAAAATGGCTCGTGGGAATTAGATATTTTCTGTTCTGGTTGAGTCACAGTAGTGCAAAGTTTACCTCCGAAAATTTTTGTGATTGGAGTGTCTTCGACATTTTCAGTGACAAAAGGATCGAAAGACATCATTTCTTTGTGAAGACCATTCAAAACAAAACATAAAAATTCTTCGGCGTCTTCTTGTCTTTCACTAAGGCTGGCTTTACACGATCAAGTTTCTTGCAGAAAGACTCTTGCCTCAATATTGTATCTGTGGTAAAGTATCGCGCTTAAGATCATTGAGCAAGATTGCTGGCAATATTGCTCAACAAAAATCTTGGTTCCTGTAAAAAAGTGCTTTTCAAAAAGCGTTTTTCTCTTGAAAACACGCTTTTTTCTTAAAAAAGCGCGTCTTGCTGAAATCTTGCTAGGAATAGAGCGAGGTTTTATTTTCCAGCAAGATTTCAGCAAGACTTTCAAGAAAAAAGAAGAAACAAGAAAAAAACGCTTTTTGAAAAGCACTTTTTTACAGGAAGCAAGATTTTTGTTGAGCAATTTAAGCGCGGTACTTTACCACAGATACAATATTGAGGCAAGAATCTTTCTGCAAGAAACTTGATCGTGTAAAGCCAGCCTAACCAATGATCAGAACCGATAGATATGAGCAAAGTATAAACGCAATGAGGCATCAACGGTGGGTAATTGCACAATTTTGAATCCGTATCAAATTGAGAAACAAATTTGACAAAACACTGAATAAATGGAAAGTAAATTTCTGTGCTATTTGAAGAAAAAGCTAAGCTTTTCAAAAATTGATGAAATGGAGAGCACATGACAAGAGATTGTAGTATGGCGTTGATGTAACATTGATTCCCCGATTTTATTAAACCTCTCGGTGATATGGTGACTTTTTCAAAAGCTGTAAGCAAATCAAATAACTTTCTTCATATAAGCTGACATTGTTTTCATAATTGAAATGTTTCAAACGATTTTCAAATAAATTAAGTTGAATGGGAACGAACTTGTCTTTTCGCTTCACTCTTTTTCGCTTTTTTGAACCAGTTTGTTTGTTTTTCTTTTTTGTTCCAACAAAGAAGGAAATTCACTTTCCCCCCGTCTTTTTGTAAATCGAACCCTTTTGAACTATTCCAGTTCATATTCTTTTTCAAGTTTTTTGCGAGCAAAAAGATTTTTTTGATAAAAATTGTAAACAAAGTACAACCTGATTAAAAAATGAAATGTTTTTGATGAATTCGCTTAATTTTGATAAAATTGTCAAATAACTAAATTATTCTCAAATTACAGCGAAAGAATTATTCTTACTTTGTATATTAGGAGTAGGCAAAAATGGATAATTTGGCGGTCAAAAATGTTTTTTTGAGATGCAAGTAAAGTAAGAAAAGATCTTCATGTCAATTTATTTTACAAATCTTTAACCGTTATATATCTTGCAATGTTTCAAAGTGCTTCGATTTAAATACATGAAAATGTGATAAAGTTCTTGCAAATCTAAATAACTTTATAATTTTGAATGTACAGCAATAATATAGAACTTCTAAGCTCTTTATCTCCAAACCTAAATAATCTATCTTGTCCATACAAAATAGTTACGTTGTTCAAAAGTAATCGCGAAAACAAGAACAAAATATAGAAACTTAATTGTATAAACTTCTTTGTTGAAAACTGACTCTCAAAGACGCGAGAGTTTGACTTTCTGACTTGGTTGTGAAATTGCGGCTACAAATACCAAAATTTCCGCCATTTTTTTTAAAGTCCAATAGCATCACCATTATTGTAGCACGTGAGTGATAAATGTGATATTATTGCTTCAGATTCATCTGTTGATTTTTGTCTTTTTTTAGTATAATCTCACGCAGTTTAATAATTTCAAACTCGATACTGTAAAAAATTTATACGAAAAGATGGAAAAAAATTTTCTTAAATTTTAGATAAATTTTAAATTTTAAATTTTTTTAATTGTTTTTAACATAAATTTTTTTCGATCACTTCACTTTGTGATTCAAACAAAGAATGTTACTTTTGTGCATAAATTTATTTTTCAATAAACAAAAAATGATTCTTCGTTTTTTTTTTGTTTTTTTTATTTGAAGCGAATAAGAACAAAGCCATTGCAAGAAAAACAAAAGCCTGTCATGAAAAAATATCTTCCAACCGGTTAATTAGCCGACCAAATAACGAACAAATAAAAGTTTTGACAATAGGTTCAATGAATTTCGCACGGTTCAATTAATTATTGCTTTGAGCACATTTCAAATTTAGTAATTTACTGCTTATTTATTTATTTATTTATTTGAGTCAGACACGGGGTCCATAGAAAAGAGAGAAAACACTCACAACAACAATAACAACAACAAAAAAAAAAAAAAAAAAAAAAAACAAGCCGGAAAGAAAAATAGAACATTTGAATTACATCAACAATTGAAGACAAAGTTTATAATAGTCACTCTGGTAGAAGAAATTGCTATACACGTATTATTACTATTTAACATATACAGTACATTACTAGAAAGGCAGTACCGTTCTATAAATCGATAAATAAGTTTTCTCTGTAGTGCATCAAAAGTGGGAATATTTGCTTTTACTTGTAGTTGTCTTGCACTAACATTACGCTTGAGCCCATGAATTAACCGAAAGGAATCATTGTATGCAACTCGTAAGTGATTTAATGAAGAGTATAGATATTTAGACAATAAATGACTAGCATAAAACGAAGTACAGTGATAATTAAATAGTATATTTTTTATAGTACGGGAACATTTTGAAAAAGTTGCTTTTAGTTGATATGATTTTCCATATAACGAACTTGCCGACAAATATCATCATCATCTTTAAGATTATTATTAACAAAAAGACCCAGATACTTTACATTATTTTTAAATTTTACTACATTGTTGCAAAGAAAGACTTTTGGAACATTTGAAATCGAAAGATATTTAGGCAAAAATAATACACCAACTGATTTACTACAATTAAATGTAATATCATGTTCAACGGCGTAGTTACTACAAACATTAAGTAAATCTTGTAGACCATCTAAATCAGGAGAAAAGGAACATAAATCATCAGCATAAATAATATGATTAAGTCGCGAGTTGCCAAGAAAGCAACCAGATTTTACACAATTTAATTTAACTGATAAGTCATCAATATATAAAGTAAACAGGTATGGACTAAGCATACCACCCTTTCTAACACCATTTGATACAGAAAAAGGATTAGATAAACAGTTACCCCATTTTACTTTCATATTTTGTTTACTATACCAATAGTATAAAATTCTAACAAAACAAGTAGGCATATTTCTCTCTATTAGTTTTTTAAATAACATTTTTAATGGTTAACCCGATCAAAAGCCTTTGAAGCATCTAAAAAAGCACAATACACTGGGCTACCTTGTTTATGATACGATGATATTAATTGCTTTAAAGTGAATACACGCATATCACTTGAAACTTTAGCTTTAAAACCAAATTGATTATCACATGTTTTAAAAACCTCAGAGCAGATATCAAGTATAATATGTTCAAACAATTCAGATAAGATGGTAGCTATAGCAATAGGACGAAAGTTGTTGGCATCATTAATATTTCCATTAATATTCTTAAGAGTTGGAATTATAACAGTATCAAGACAATTAGAGGGAATGTATCCATGCTTTAAACACATATTACAATATAAACTCAAATAAACATTTATGATTGGGTCACAAAAACGAAGATGTTCAGCTGACAATTTATCAACACCAACAGATTTGTTTAGCGGTAATTTTACAAGAAGTGAGCGCACTAGCTTTATGCTACAGTAAAATTTGTTTATGTTTTTGTTTTGTGCACCATCACAAAGATGATGAAGAACAGCTGTTTTATAGCATTGTGATTGTAAAGAATTTAGTAGCTGGCTATATTGACTTATCCACATTTCAGTTATGGATATGGGAGTGAATATAAAGAGGTTGGAAAAAGAGGAGCCCAGACTGATCTCTGAGACTGTCTTTCAGACGGCGAATTCTGCTTTGCTTGCTGTCACCGATTGCAAGAGTGAAGCTTCGGTTTCGGACAATCTAAATGATCATTCTGACCATGTGCTTATCTGGAAGAAGTCTCAAGCAGCTTGCATGTAAGGTCGTAAAGAGTCATATGTCGCTATCAGACCGACAAATCCACAAAAAATCCTGGATGTTTTTAATTAATAAAATAACTTGATCCACAGTTGATTTTTCGCGTCGAAACTCAGCCTACTCTCTAAAGAGCAATAGATCTATAATTGGTTCAACGCAGGTGTAGATAAATTTTTCGAGAATCTGTAGGAGACACAGACCAGAAATATCTGTCGATAACTCTTTGGGACCCCTACTGGTTTCATCAGCTTTGGGATTGGAACCACAAGCGCTTTTCTCCGGATCTTGGGAATTTGAATCAGTGCAACCAGGAAGAAAGAAACTCACGTAACCAAGACTTCAAAGCAGCTCCAGCATGGACATTTTTAACACTTGTTTGTAATGATTTTAATAGTTTCACATTTCACTGAGATTCCTAATTAATTAATTAATTTTAAATTTATATTTTAATACTCTTTATTTGGTCGTGGCATCTGATACTAGAAAGTTGAGATTTCATAGACATTTTTTAATTTTGCGGCCGCTGAATGCACTCAATTTTATAACTTGGCCCATTATGAAAAATGGTTGGACATCCCTGCGCCTGTCATACGCAATCATTATAGACTAAAAAGTGTTCAACCTGTATTTATTTAAAAATAAATGTTACAGCTTTTTGTCACATTTTTTAATTTTAAGGGTTTCTAAAAAATGTTAAAGAGTTAAAAAAATTCTTAGCAAACGCATTATTGCTTCCACAAATTGTCAGAGCTGAACTCGAGACACGGAGCTTGGAGACGGAGTTGAGAAGAGACTTTGGGATAACTAGACCGAGACAAGACTTTAGAGCAGCGAGACAGAGACGAGTTACAAGACTTTACGTAAGTTGCTTTAGTTTAAGCTGGAGATCCGGAACCGGAGTCGTTTTTTAGATATTCTAAAGTTGTAGTTCCTTTTTTAGATATGTTAGAATCAGGAGAATAAATATAGAGATAAAAATATAAATAAAGCAGCTATGATCACATTTACCAACAGAATTATCCAAAAATAAGAAAACAAATACTTTTTTGAATGTTTTTTTTTTAATTATTGAATACGTGGAGTCGAAAAATAATTTCTCCCTCTCCGGAACCGTAGTTTAACGAATAAGTACGAAAATAATCTCCGCAGCGTCAAGTGTAGTGATTTACATTGCTTTAAAATAAAAATTCAAAAAGACTTTGTTGCTACTGAATTTATCTGATTCGACTTGAGCAACGTCATTAAAAATCATCCAAAAAGCTATTTTATTTTGTTGCTGAAACAGCTATATAACGAATTGGGATGCAAAGTAAAACTCTCTGTACAACTTTCTTACAGTCCCTTGAGATGAAATGGTAGTCGCTGATAGAGTTTTACCGCACAGACTTGGCAGGAAACGGAGGGATCAATGGTTTTGATCAGAGCATCAACTTTTTACACTCTAGTTGAAAAGCATGGTGCTATGTTTAAAACAATCCTATTGATAGGTTACAACACTCCCTTTGTCACTGCCCCATTTCAGCTGATGCTATTGCATTTTAGCTATTCAGAAACGGCGAGGTGCGATGCTGCTCAGCGCAAGTCAACTCCACTTGTTTCCCAAAAGATTTCTGACTTTTAGAGAACCATACTCAATAGCCATTTTTGAGATTAATTTTTCACAAAGAAAATTTCCTGCTGCCCTGCAATACTTAAAACCAGGTAAAGTTCCGGCTTTTGATTCCATCTGCTAATATCAATGCGGAGTTACTTTTAAGTCGAGTTTACCTGATTTCCTTTTTTCTTGCTTGCACCGATTACCGAAATTCTTGAAATTAAGAAATTTTAAGATGAGCGCTTGTAGTCCGATTTCTGATCCCTAACTCCTAAACGATCCTCGAGAGCTTAGCTTAGCTGGCGCCAGGCCAAGCTAATTATTGATTTATTGCCTCATAGGAAGAAAGCTGGATTTCGATGCCGGCAGTCAACTGTAGACCAATTTGTTCTGTAATCTAATGCAGGACATCAAAGATTCTTTCGAAAGAACGGTGCTGTCGATTTGAAGCTGCCTATGACACAGCATGGTATCGTGGCCTGGTAGTAAGCAAAGCCAGCTTCAATGTCGGAGAAACGACGTTTTTCAGAGATCGGTCTTGGCTCTCTTCCATCTAAGATTTAAACATCCCATTCATAGAATTCACTCGATTTATCTTTGATCATGTTTGCAATATCATTAATTTTTCCAAGCTCATTTTTATAGAAATAAATCGATGTTTTATCCGATTAATATATATGGTTTATCTTTGAGAAAGTCAAAGCTATTTTTGTAAATATAAATTATATTTGATTTATAATTGTTTTACACATGTATGCTTACATACGTAAACAATACTCACAAGCGTTGGAATTTCGGCAAAGCCAACTGGGAATTATACGGCTTCGTCACAAACCAGCTATCTCAGGAATTACTATCTTCTGGCTCTAGCTCTATTAATGAGACCAGGACTTCTGTAATACCATTTTTGCAGCAGCAGAACTACCAAAGTTCAACATAGACCGTGTGGGATGCGAAGTGTGAACTCCTCTACCAGGTTTTTCTACCTGACCCGCAGGATGAAGCAACTACAGTAGTTCAGCTCTTCCGCCTTGCTGTCTCATCTTGATAAAAAACAAAATATCGCTGGTCCGAGGCTGTCAATAACATCGACTTTACGCACTCCAGTTGGCTGGCATGGAATGTAATCAACAACATGACCGGCAAAATCAAACACACACACTGCCTCTGCCCAATTACCGCCTAATCGATTGCCTCGCAATTGGTTAAAAATTGTGTATATAAAACAACGTAAGTCAGCCATAATCACTGTTAAAGAGATCTCCTAATTTGAAGGACTTCAACACCACCCGTCAATTGCATCTCTGGAGATTTTTCTCCGGAAGTATTTGAAAATGGCCTCCGGCTATTAAAGTCTAGAAAAACTCCGGACCCTGACACTGTATGCCCAGAGCTAATACTCCATGCCGGCTCTCCTGTGAAGTCCTGATTAAATAAATTCCTGTCTTCCTGCGTGCGCCAACTCAAGCCTCCAAATATTTGGAGGAGAGCATTAGTGTTGCCATCTCAAAGCTGAATAAGCGATTAAGGGACCCAAAGCGCTATAGACTTATTTCTTTCCTTTGTGTCCTCTTCAAGATCTTGGAGACACTTATCTATGTCTGCGTCAAACCAATTATTGACCCAATGCCACCTAGCGAGCAAGCTGGGTTTCGGCGGGGAAGATCGAGCGTAGATCAAGTCACTCTTCTAACTCAAGAAACTGAAGATAGCTTTTCGGCCAAAATGAAGGCCAACACTCTGTTTGTCGATCTCACAGCAGCCTACGATACTGTATGGCACCGCGGCTTCACCTGTACGTTACTTCGTGTTTTTCCGGACAGGTATATGATATTATTGATTATCATACTTTTTCATAATTAACCTTTTACCCTCACCACCGGTGCCGGAAAACAAAGCAGGTTACAACACCTTAAGACTGGCATCTTACAAGGATCAGTCCTGGCTCCCCTCTTATTTAATATCTACGTATATATATGATCTGCCATTGACATTTGGCAGAAAATTTGCTTATGCTGATCACCTGGCCATCTTGCACTATGCAAACAATTGGAAGGCGTTAAAGGAGACCCTTACTGAGGACATGGCAACCCTATCCTCCTAGCTTTACAAATGAAAGCTCAAGCTCAGCACAACAAAGATTGTGTCTGCAGCCTTCCATTTTAACAAGAAAAAGACACGATGTGATGTGAGCTTAACATTCTTTTCAACAGACCAACCCTACCGTTTAGTGCTGAATTCACTTATCTCGATATCAAGCTGGATTGGGCACTCACGTTTCGCCGACACTTAGAGTCTCTGCACAAGAAGTCAACATCTAGCGTTGGTCTTTTAAAGCAATTAACAGAATCAAGCTGGGATACGAATGTCACAATACTTCGCACAGCCACCCTTGCCTTAGTTCGTTCCACGGCTAAGTACTGTACGCCTTTTTGGTGTTGTAGTGCTCATACTTTCCCGTGCTCTCAGATGCCGACAAGAGCTTGGTGATCTGACTGAATGAAACATATTCGGCCCTTTAGTAAATATTCCAGCTCCCGTCCATCTCCCCCAAACCAAGAAGAAGAAGAGAAATCGAAAACACAGCTTTGATATTTGGACATTTTATATTGGTCATGGCATAATACATTGGCTGGAATCACATTTAGAAAAATTTACAATTTGGCTTAATCCTTTATTTCTGCTTCTATAAGTCAAACTGAGTTGGATTACAATATGTCAATATCAGACTGCAAACCCAAAAGAAGTCGCGTGTATTCGGTCACAATAATTTAAAATCGTGTTATTTTTTGATGAAGTGAACCTTCGATTTGCACAACAAATGATTAAAACAAAACATTTTTTTAAAATAACTTCAGGTAGGCCTATGTTGGGTGATAAGTCAACACTTTTTTATGGTCCTGTGTATTATTTAGTCTATTGTGTAGATAAGGAACTTTAGGATACAACAATAATATGACCACATGCCCCATTAAACACGATACAAACCCACTTTATCATCAACCCCAGCCAACATTTTTTTGTGATTTTATCCGGTATTTAATGCATTATGGTAATTTTTTAAATATTTTGTTGAGAGTGCCTTTTTAATCAAAAAAAGCTCTTTTATAATTTTGCTAGTCTCGCCATAAATTTTTCCGACTCTCCAGCTCATGGTTTCACAGTAGATGTATCTCTTTTAAGTCTATGTTAGCTAGCAGTCATGAAGACCTTGAGGTCAGTTTTTAGTGGTCTCGGTCTCGAACATACGCTGGTTGTCTTGGTCTCGTTCTTTTATATGGGTCTCAAGAACGAACATTATTTGATACTTTTGTACTTTATGTGATTGTGATGATTTTTGTAATTTGCTTGAAAACGACATTCAATTGGCTAGCTTTGTTGAATTTAAAGTGGTAAAAAGCTAAAGGTAGATTTAGACTGGAAGCGGAAAAAGCAAGGGAAAATGTAATAGTTGAAAGCGTAAGGAAAAATTACGATTTCTGCTTGAACGATATACAAATTAACTTGAATTTAAAGGTTTTTAAATATTTAGTTAAAAACTTTTTTTGGTTAAATTTAAATTTAGACTGCAGTAGTGATAACGCTAAGCAAATTACCAAAAAAATTGTTTACAGAGATACGACTTTAAACGGGTGGTGCAATAGGATAAGCCTACAATAGCTTGTTAAAAGTTGTGATCCATAAAAAAAGCTATTGTATAGTGTCGTCGAAACGCGTGAGCTCATGTTTACGTGGCCGTATCGGCCTAGTTTCTGCTTTCCGTTTTTAACAGAAACAGCGTTGTACACTGGCAGTGTGACCCCATTGAGAAATTTATGTGAAATGACTTTCTTAACCCTTTAAAACATCTCTTATCAATCCTCTATAATTAAATAATGTTCTATGGAAAAGCTCTTACGCTATCGAAAATGCTTTGTTTATATCCATAAATGATTTTTTACCAAATGATATTACAGATAAACCATTACCGCTTGCACAGCGAATTTTGTCATTACTACTCGTTGCTCATTACCGTTGAAAAGGTCAAAGAGACAACAGATATCATTCATTTAACAGGCGTTTTTCTGCTCACATGTCAGAGTGTCACCACACTGAGTTATCCTACCGACATTGTTTCGAGTGCACTCCAAAAATGCCTAAACTTTTTCCTAAATATGATAGAATTAGTCGAATTCATTTTATTTGTCTTTTCATTCAATTTGTCCTACGCTGTTTTTTCCTGGTCCCAAGAAATTTTTTATGATTTGTGTATATTCCAGTTTGTCTTATTTAATTCGCTCAATTAGTCTCCTCGTTATCTTTTTTTGTTGAGTACATACGTAATTTGTAGAATTGATTCAGACATTCAAGCCGTATTCACAGCTTTGTTAATTTAAGCACCAATCTTTTGTTACAGCTCGTCAGTGATGCATATCTCACTGAAATTCCAACCAACTAGATGTTATTTCACTCACAGTAGACAACACCACTAGACCACGCAGCCAGACAACAACTCGACTTTAATTAAGTACCAGCAAGTTTTCCCGGCTTTGCCGCGCAAGGAATTTATAACATTTACTATGTCCAAGACCGTAAGTCATGACCAGGACTTACTCAACAAGCGTTAAGCATTGCGCTTACTTTCCTAGAGCTTGACGAGCAAAAAAAATATTATATGATTATGAACATTTTGTATTTAGACTATACTGTATATAAAAAACAAACTACTTAAAACGAGAAGGCATAGATTCAATTTTTGCTCTTGTTAGAGCTCTTCCGTGATGCATGTCTTTTTTGGATTCGACCCAAGATATCGGAAACAAATTTCAAGTGAAGACTTCTTTTTTTGAGATCACTATGACGTCAGGACAAAAATTGAAAAATCGCACACAAATTCCCAGTGAAGACTTTTTTTTTAGAGATCACTAAATTCGTGCGACGGAAATTAAATTCGTTTCAACAAAGTGAATTGTTAAGTTATTTTGGTTTGGAAAGTGGGCTACGGTATGAAAAAGGTTGAAAACCACTGAACTAAATGTTTGTCCCAAAAGCACCAGATAATATTACTAGACCATACAGCCGAACAACAACTCGACTTCAAGTAACTTGAAAACTTTCTCGCCTTTTAAGTGGCTTAGTTTTATATAGTATAGTCTAAATACCTCGTGTTCATAATTACATGTATATGTTCAAGTTTATTAAAGTTTAACTACAAGAGTCTTGACAGAGTACAGCAATTTGGAGTTTAAGAGTTAAAAAAATTGCTCTTTGTGTGTTTCACGATTATTATCATAATAAAGTTGCAAAATACTCAAAGTCAACAAAAGATCTAAATGCGTGTGCTAATCGTTTAAAGTAGGGGTTTTCCACCTTTTTTAACCCATAGACCCCTTTGATCTAAATATTACTTGGTGAACTCTTACAAAAACAAAAGAATTTTTTTCGCCAAAACCAAGATGAAGACCTTTTTTTGATTTTTTGTGTCCACATTCTAGTTGCCAGCGTACTGAATTCAAAAATATTACGCTGAAATCGAAATGAAGACAAAAAAATCGAACGAACACAAAAAAGTTATTACATCAATCCAACCAGCATTTTTGGCTGGAAACGTTTTACATGTCAAAATGATAACCTATTTTTTGTTCGTCAATTTTAATTTGACGTTTGAGTTCAAATTCTCAGGGAAATGAAATCAAAACATTTTGTTAACTGTGTTGTCCTCTAAACAACCAGACCAAAATAACACCACGGAACTCTAATTAAATATTTTTGTGTGGACCCCAGAAATTTTTCGTGAATCCTGAAGTTCAACGTGAACCCCGATTCAGAACCCTTGGTTCGAAGCGAAAAACGAAATTGCTTGAAAGATAAACCAAAAAAATGTTAATATTTCAAGATAGCAAAGTATCTCAGTGTTCTAAAAACTACTTCGAATAACCTACTCAAAGATAGGGAGAATATAAACAGTTTTGTAATACTACAAAAGAAACCGTTTTGTAATAACAAAACCAAATAGGAAGAAAACTTGTAACAGAGTTTTTACTCGTTTGTATAGTTTGTCATTATTTCTAACCTTTTTGAGATGAAAAATTAGACGAATTATTTTGTATGTAAGAAAAAAACAACTAGCAAATCCAACAACTGCAACACGTCCACATCGATAACCAAGCTAATGAAATATTTGAACAAAATTTCAACTATGATCGTGCTTTTAAACATTTTTGAGTTTTGAAAAAAAGTTTTATGAATATCGTGCTCTTTAACTTTGCTAACTGGCATACTTTGTGCGTTCCGGCTTTCTTTCCAGTTGAACAGATTTTTAGACAGGCTGTTTAATGATGATTTGACAAACATCAAAGCAAAGCTCTCTTGCCATATGTTAAAGGTTATTTTTATTTAAAATCTAATCTTACATTGAAAAAAAAGTTTTTTCTTCTCGGTTTCGATTCTCGGTTTTTGATCTCGGTCTCATATCTTAAGTCGCAAAATCGGTTTCGGTCTCGATCTCGACGTTTTTGGTCTTGACTATTAGGTTCTGGGTAATTTCATCGCAAAAAGTCTTACGAAACATTCCAGTGGGGAAAAAGTCTGATCCAAACCTAATCTAAACCATAACTCTAAAGTAAAATTTACCGTAGCAGAATTTACTGGTTATCATATCACTGGAAGCTATCAAATTTATTCAGTATTTTTATTCTTATTTTTTACCCCTTCCTTGTTTTTCAACTATTTACCTTTCAGAATTAGGTGATATTAATTTAATTGTATTCTTGATCCATTTTTCCATTTGACGTTAAGTTGATAAGTGAAAACGTACTTGACTTTTTCAATAGCGAATGTTATAACGCGAAAGGTCAAAATAGTTTTCATACGAATCTACTGGCTCCCGAATTTTCGCTTATCTAAAAAATGACCACATTTTAAAAAATTTTGACTACTTTGACCTATGATTACAAAAATTCTGCGCTCCTTTGCTCAGTTTTTTCATTTAGCCTAAATTTCTTTTTCAATATTGAAGATTTACAAAGTTTATGATTTTTTAAAAATTAGTTTTCCCGATAACTTTCCAACTAAAAACAACTATTTTTTCCACAGATTGTTTAAAAGTCTTAACAATAACAATAAAAATTCAAGCAAATTAGCTATTTATTTACAATACTTTTTTATTAGTTTATTCATTAAGATATCATCAGCAAGCAAATTTTTTTAAAAAATGCAGATTGAATAAAAAAAACACTTCATACACAAAAAAAATAATTAACTTTATAAAGCTTAGATTTAGATTACATTGTAAAAAAAACAAAAATTCAATAATAAATGTACTTAAAATTTTGGTTTAAAATATTTTGGATCGAATTTTTATTAACATTTCATTGTGACTATTTTGCTTTGTTTCGTAAACGATCTAAAAAAATTTGTTTTCCAATGATTGACCTGAGATCGTTCATCCGTAATCAAGAACTCATAAACACATCAGCCGTGTAGTGCCCTCCTGTGGCACTTTTTCATGTTGACAAACAGCTTGTAAGTTTGGGGACAGAAATTACTGTCAATTAATCGTCTTTGTCGCCGCAAAAATAAACTACACTTGTTAATAATAAAACGAGTTTTACAAGAAGAAATTTCTATAATTTATCCTTTTGGTAGAAGAGAATATAAGGTGATTTTGTTGGGTTGTGTCCTGTAACTTCACATTCATAAATATTTTGGATATTTTGATCATTCATCCGTAACCAAGAACTCAACCCACTATGAAACACATCAGCCGTGTAGTGTCCTCCTGTGGCACGTTCTCCATGATGACAAACAACTGCAAACAACTTGTAAGTACGCTGAGCCAGCGAATATTTTCTGGAATTCTTCGAGAGCAAGTCTTCGGAGATTATTAAATCGTTTCTGAATTCCATCCGGCGATTAATTTTTTTCAAACCTTCGTTTTTGTCGTAAACAAACCGTTTGAGATGAAGAATCAAAATAGGTGGCAAAACTTCTATAAACTGTTGTCTTGTTATACTTCGATTACTTTCACTTTCAGGAAAACTCTCTTTTTCAGTTAGAGCAAAAAGAGCATCTTCAACTGACCAGCACCGATCATGGTTAGAAAATGTAAGTGGTAGAGAAAAAAATGGCTCATGGGAATTAGATATTTTCTGTTCTGGCAGAGTCACAGTAGTGCAAAGTTTACCTCCGAAAATTTTTGTGATTGGAGTGTCTTCGACATTTTCAGTGACAAAAGGATCGAAAGACATCATTTCTTTGTGAAGACCATTCAAAACAAAACATAAAAATTCTTCGGCGTCTTCTTGTCTTTCACTAAGGCTGGCTTTACACGATCAAGTTTCTTGCAGAAAGACTCTTGCCTCAATATTGTATCTGTGGTAAAGTATCGCGCTTAAGATCATTGAGCAAGATTGCCAGCAATATTGCTCAAAAATCTTGCTTCCTGTAAAAAAGTGCTTTTCAAAAAGCGTTTTTCTCTTGAAAACACGCTTTTTTCTTAAAAAAGCGCGTCTTGCTGAAATCTTGCTAGGAATAGAGCGAGGTTTTATTTTCCAGCAAGATTTCAGCAAGACTTTCAAGAAAAAAGAAGAAACAAGAAAAAAACGCTTTTTGAAAAGCACTTTTTTACAGGAAGCAAGATTTTTGTTGAGCAATTTAAGCGCGGTACTTTACCACAGATACAATATTGAGGCAAGAATCTTTCTGCAAGAAACTTGATCGTGTAAAGCCAGCCTAACCAATGATCAGAACCGATAGATATGAGCAAAGTATAAACGCAATGAGGCATCAACGGTGGGTAATTGCACGATTTTGAATCCAAAACAAATTCGACAAAACACTGAATAAATGGAAAGTAAATTTCCGTGCTATTTGAAGAAAAAGCTAAGCTTTTCAAAAATTGATAAAATGGAGAGCACATGACAAGAGATTGTAGTATGGCGTTGATGTAACATTGATTCCCCGATTTTATTAAACCTCTCGGTGATATGGTGACTTTTTGAAAGCTTCATATAAATTGACATTGTTTTCATAATTGAAATGTTAACTCTTTTTCGCTTTTTTGAACCAGTTTGTTTGTTTTTCTTTTTTGTTACTTCCAACAAAGATGGAAATTCACTTTCCCCGTCTTTTTGTAAATCGAACCCTTTTGAACTATTCCAACTCATATTCTTTTTTCAAGTTTTTTGCCAGTAAAAAGATCTTTTTTGATAAAAATTGTAAACAAAGTACAACCTGATTAAAAAATAAAATATTTTTGATGAATTCGCTTAACTAAATTATTCTCAAATTACAGCAAAAGAATTATTCTTACTTTGTTTATTGGGAGTAGGCAAAAAATGGAGCTTAAAGAGAATTCCAATTTGTGTTTTTCAATCAAATAAATTGAACTGAAAATAAGCCCCATGTAAGTATTCCATCAAAAATAATTTGGCGGTCAAAAATGCTTTTTTGAGATGCAAGTAAATCAGAAAAGGTCTTCATGTCAATTTATTTTACAAATCTTTAACCGTTATATATCTTACAATGCTTTAAAGTGCTTCGACTTAAATACATAAAAATGTGATAAAGTTTCTTGCAAATCTAAATAACTTTATAATTTTGTATGTATTGCTATTCAAAACTCATGATTTTCAATAATATTAGATTGAACTCAGCATTAAATTTATTTCTTTAATCACTTCTAAGTTCCTTAATCAACTTCTAAGCTCTTTATCTCCAATCCTAAATAATCTTGTCCATGCAAAATAGTTACGTTGTTCAAAAGTAATCGCGAAAACAAGAACAAAAAATAGAAACTTAATTGTATAAACTTCTTTGTTGAAAACTGACTGTTAAAGACGCGAGAGTTTGACTTATCTGACTAAAGTCGAATAGCATCACCATTATTGTAGCACGTGAGCGATAAATTTGATTTTATTGCTTCAGATTCATCTGTTGATTTTTGTCTTTTTTTAGTATAATCTCACGCAGTTTAATAATTTCAAACTCGATACTGTAAAAAATTTATACGAAAACATAAAAAAAATTTTTTTATTCTTTCAATTGTTTTTAACATAAATTTTTTTCGATCACTTCACTTTGTGAAGTTGCACTTCACGTTGAGTAGACTAGAGAAAAAGTGGCTATGCGTAGTGTTTTAGCACCAGCACCCCATCCCGAGCCCATGAGTCGCCTCAACAGTGTGACGCGCGAGGATAGTTTTTTGCGTAATGCCACTAAGTGATGACAAAACGTGAGCGATCTGTCCAGTTTTACCCCAAGGTAAGTAGGGGTTGGACAAAACGGTAAAAGTCTACCGTTGTTGTAGACCTTTAGCTCACGTTTGGCCTCTCGGTTATTTAAGTGAAAGGCTGCCGTCACCGTCTTAGTGTGACTGAGCTTCAACCTCCAAGTCTGGAGATACGCTGAAAGTGTAGACATGTCTTGGCTTAAAGTCCCCTCCAAGTCTTTCCAGTTTCCAGAAGAGTGCAACAATGCTAAATCATCAACATAAGCAAACTTTCTGAAAATCATGGAAGGAAGATTGTACATATAGATGTTAAATCGGAGGGGAGCCAAGACCGATTCCTGAGGAACGCCGTTTTTAAGACGGCGGGACACAGCAGAGATTCGGTCGATAACTCTTTGGATACCCCACGGGCTATGTTGGTTTTGGGATCGCGACCACAAGCGCTCTTCTCCACGTCTTGGGAATTTTGAGTCGACGCAAACAGGAAGAAAGGAAGTAACGTAACCAGGACTTCAAAACAGCTCCAGCATGGAGTATAAGCTCGGGGCAGATAGAATCAGGACCCGGAGCTTTATCTGGTATTAAATGTTGGAGGGCAGCAGCAAATTCTCTCTGTGAAAAATTGTCAGAGATATTTAGTGCATCTGGTGTTGTGCCCCTCCAAAGGTCAGACACTTCTTGAGAGAAAAGTCGAGATGACTTGTGATCAACAGCCTCGTATTTCCCATTTCTAACCAGCTGAGATGCAATAGCATCGGCTGAAACGGAACAGTGACGAGGAGAGTGTCGTGACCTACCAGCAAGGTTGTTCAAAATACTCCATGCTTTTCGACTAGAGTGTGAGAAGTCAATGCTCCGAACTGCTTCGGACCATCGATCCCTTCGCTTTCTGTCAAGCTTGGAAAGCAGAGCTGTAGCAGCCAAACTTGAGTCGTCTCCCTGAGGAGACTGCAGGAAAGTTTTATAGAGGGATTCACACTCTGCATCCCAACACGGAATATAGTTATTTCGATACCCGCGTGGGATAGTCTTTTTGGCTGCTTTCTTAATGGTGTTACAGAAGTCCTGGTAAGCCGCATCCACATCAAGTGAATCAGGCGGCAACAAAGTCTTTGCGAATTTATTCGTCAAAGCAATGTAGTGACTCCATTTGGCCTTGCGGAAGTTCCATCGCTTAACAGGCATGCTTGGCACTGCCATAGCAAACCTTGGTGGTGTAATGAGCGAAGGTCGATGTTGTGACCTGGGGAACTTGTCAAAGACACGTCTATCCGGTAAGCGACTATTTGGATTTACGCTAGCGAAAGCTAGATCTGGATTGGTGCCAGTGTTCCAGCGGCCGGAATAAAAACTTGCAGCGTCCTTGGCATTATATAGGAGGGCAAGACAATTGATACTTGCCCTTGATAATGTTTGTTTGTTAATTCTAAATATTCTTTTTTAAAATGGGATAAATATGATGTAGTTTGTAAGATGAACCGTGTAACGTTTTAATAAGATTTGCAAGTAGTTATCAAAAATGGGCCGCTTTTATTTCAAAGTTCCCGGGCCGGTTGAATTTGCTAATCCGCTTCTGGGTGCTGGTGCCAAAACATTGCTCACAGCTGCCTTATCTTTGGGTCTACATAACAGCTGAGTACTGAACATCAGTCTTGGATGCCTGAGAGTACAGTAGGTGGTCCGTTGGAGTGGGACGCAGGCATGCAGTAACTATGCGCAAGGCGTCGTTCAAGACACTGTCGATGAGGCGAGTGTGAGCACTGCTATAAAAAACTAGTGATGACTAAACAAAAGTCATCATTTTGAAAACGTCTCCAAATTCACCATTTTTCTTCAAAAAAACTAGTGATGACTAAACAAAAGTCATCATTTTGAAAACGTCTCCAAATTCACCGTTTTTCTTCAAAAAAATTAGTGATGACAAAAAAAATGGGGCACATCTGATGCGGAGCACTGGTTTATTCTAAAGTTTTTTGAAACGTTGCTTGTCAACAACACCCGGGCAACATTAAAATGTTTTGCAGGCCCCAAGTTTCGCACCCCTGATTTAAAAAATCTCTTTTTGCATTCTTCATAAACACGCAATTTTTGAA
Organism: Diplosoma virens; assembly: GCA_963680785.1. Lineage (NCBI taxonomy): Eukaryota > Metazoa > Chordata > Ascidiacea > Aplousobranchia > Didemnidae > Diplosoma > Diplosoma virens. The sequence continues at coordinate 44,614,096 of OY796885.1, read as the reverse complement.
CTAAACCAAAAGCATAAATTCAATACGTAAACAGAGAATTTTTTTGTTTTGTAAGTTTGGCTTTTAAGAGCATAGGCCTATCTCAGATTTTTAGCATAATCTATTTTAATTGCGAGCACATTACATTCATATGCTGCTGCCACGATAGGGTACCACTAACTGCATGGTCCAACAGGAATCCCTGTCCAAGGATTTTCAATATATTTTTAAACTTTTGCAATAGGCCTAATGTTGAACGTCATGACAAGTGTAACATTATTAATAGCCTACCCAATTTTAAAGTGTTTAGTTTGACCTGACTCAGAATTAAACCAGAGTCTATCAGACTGGACAGACGAATGTTAGAGAAGTTTCTAGTTCCCAACATTGACCATCACTAATTACGGGCTAAAACATCTTTTCCCAGTCTCAAGTAAGCCATAAAGCGTTAGAACTTCGGCAAAGCCAACTGGGAATTATACGGCCTCATGACAAACCAGCTATCTCAGGAATTTCTATCTTTTGACTCTAGCTCTGTTGATGAGGCATATTAGGACTTCTACAATACCATCTTTGCAGCTGCAAAACTGTCATATTCACGCGGTCGCAGAAACAACTATAGACCGTGTGGGATGCGAGTGTGAACTCCTCTACCAGGTTTTTCTACCTGACCCGCAGGGTGAAGCAACTACAGTAGTTCAGCTCTTCCGCCTTGCTGTCTCATCTTGATAAAAAACAAAATATCGCTGGTCCGAGGCTGTCAATAACATCGACTTTACGCACTCCAGTTGGCTGGCACGGAATGTAATCAACAACTTGACCAGCAGAATCAAACACACACACTGCCTCTGCCCCATTATTGCCTAATCGATTGCCTCGCAGTTGGTTAAAAATTGTGTATATAAAACAACGTAAGTCAGCCATAATCACTGTTAAAGAGATCTCCCAACCCTGAAGGACTTCAACACCACCCGTCAAATGCATCTCTGGAGATTTTTCTCCGGAAGTATTTGCAAATGGCCTCCGGCTATTAAAGTCTAGAAAAACTCCGGACCCTGACACTGTATGCCCAGAGCTAATACTCCATGCCGGCTCTCCTGTGAAGTCCTGATTAAATAAGTTCCTGTCTTACTGCATGCGCCAACTCAAGCTTCCAAATATTTGGAGGAGAGCATTAGTGTTGCCATCTCAAAGCTGAATAAGCCATTAAGGGACCCAAAGCGCTATAGACTTATTTCTTTCCTTTGTGTCCTCTTCAAGATCTTGGAGACACTTATCTATGCCTGCGTCAAACCAATTATTGACACAATGCTATCTAGCGAGCAAGCTGGGTTTCGGCGGGGAAAATCGAGCGTATATCAAGTCACTCTTCTAACTCAAGAAACTGAAGATAGCTTTTCGGCCAAAAAGAAGGCCGGCGCTGTGTTTATCAATCTCACAGCAGCTTACGATACTGTATGGCACCGCGGCCTCACCTGCAAGCTACTTCGTGTTTTTCCGGACAGGCATATGACATCATTGATTATGATACTTGTTCATAATTAACCTATTACCCTCACCATCGGTGCCTCCAGACTCCATACATTTATTAAGGATGCTAGCCCAATGCCATCGTGAACTAGCTTTCTCACAATGTATCTCATTGAAATTCCAACCAACTAGATGTTATTCCACACACAGTAGACAACACCACTAGACCACGCAGCCAGACAACAACTCGACTTTAATTAAGTACCAGCAAGTTTTCCCGACTTTGCCGCGCAAGAAATTTATAACATTTACTATGTTCAAGACAGTAAGTCATGGCCGGGACTTACCCGACAAGCGTTAAGCATTGCGCTTACTTTCCTAGAGCTTGACGAGCAAAAGAAGAAAATTATATGATTATGAACATTTTGTATTTAGACTATACTAAGATTAACAATAGCGAAATCACGGAAATAAAAACAAAGCTAAAACCCAACAGACTGTTTCACCCATAAAAGGGATCATCAGGGTTATCTAAAAAGTAAAATAAAATAAAATAAAGTTAAGATAAAACTGCCAGAAAATGACGACAAAATAGAGCTTGACGAGCAAAAGAAGAATATTATATGATTATGAACATTTGGTATTCAGACTATACATAGAAAACTGATATATAACATACTAAACTGATTAAGATCGGCGAGAAAACATGAAAAAAAAAGGAAAAGCGCACGAAAGAATAGACTATACTATATACAAAACAAACTACTTAAAACTAGAAGGCATAGATTCAATTTTTGCTCTTGTTAGAGCTCTTCCGTGATGCATGTCTTTTTTGGATTCGACTCAACTAAATCAGTGCTTTTCAAACGGTTGGCCATAGCTCAGTGGTGGGTCATGACGCTGTTTTTAGTGGGACACAAAGTATAAATCAAAATGAAAGCAATATGAGACTTGTATAATGATGTCCTTATGATCGAGATATCGGAAACAAATTTCAAGTGAAGACTTTTTTTTGAGATCACTATGACGTCAGGACAAAAATTGAAAAATCGCACACAAATTCCCAGTGAAGACTTTTTTTTAGAGATCACTAAATTCGTGCGACGGAAATTAAATTCGTTTCAACAAAGTGAATTGTTAAGTTATTTTGGTTTGGAAAGTGGGCCACGGTATGAAAAAGGTTGAAAACCACTGAACTAAATGTTTGTCCCAAAAACACCAGATAACATTACTAGACCATACAGCCGAACAACAACTCGACTTCAAGTAACTTGAAAGCTTTCTCGTCTTTTAAGTGGCTTAGTTTTATATAGTATAGTCTAAATACCTCGTGTTTATAATTATATGTTCAAGTTTATTAAAGTTTAACTACAAGAGTTTTGACAGAGTACAGCAATTTGGAGTTTAAGAGTTAAAAAAATTGCTTTTATGTATTTTACGATTATTATCATAACAAAGTTGCAAAATACTCAATGTCAACAAAAGATCTAAAGGCGTGAGCTAATCGTTTAAAGTAGGGGTTTTCCACCTTTTTTAACCCATAGACCCCTTTGATCTGAATATTAGCCTACTTGGTGGACTCTTACAAAAACAAAAGGATTTTTTTCGCCGAAACCGAGATGAAGACCTTTTTTTGATTTTTTGTGTCCACATTCTAGTTGCCAGCGTGCTGAATTCAAAAATATTACGCTGAAATCGAAATGAAGACAAAAAAATCGAAAGAACACAAAAAAGTTATTACATCAATCCAACCAGCATTTCCGGCTGAAAACGTTTTACATGTCAAAATGATAACCTATTTTTTGTTCATCAATTTCAATTTAAAGTTTGAGTTCAAATTCTCAGGGAAATGAAATCAAAACATTTTGTTAACTGTGTTGTCCTCTAAACAACCAGACCAAAATAACACCACGGAACTCTAATTAAATATTTTTGTGTGGACCCCAGAAATTTTTCGTGAATCCTGAAGTTCTACACAAACCCCGGGTCAGAACCCTTGGTTTGAAGCGAAAAACGAAATTGCTTGAAAGATAAACCAAAAAAATGTTAATGTTTCAAGATAGCAAAGTATCTCAGTGTTCTAAAAACTACTTCGAATAACCTACTCAAAGATAGGGAGAATATAAACAGTTTTGTAATACTACAAAAGAAACCGTTTTGTAATAACAAAACCAAACAGGAAGAAAACTCGTCACAGAGTTTTTACTCGTTTGTATAGTTTGTCATTATTTCTAACCTTTTTGAGATGAAAAATTAGAAGAATTATTTTGTATGTAAGAAAAAAACAACTAGCAAATCCAACAATTGCAACACGTCCACATCGATAACCAAGCTAATGAAATATTTGAAGAAAATTTCAACTATGATCGTGCCTTTAAACATTTTTGAGTTTTGAAAAAAAGTTTTATGAATATCGTGCTCTTTAATTTTGCTAACTGGCATACTTTGTGCGTTCCGGCCTTCTTTCCAGTTGAACAGATTTTTAGACGGGCTGTTTAATGATGATTTGACAAACATCAAAGCAAAGCTCTCCTGCCACTTGTTAAAGGTTATTTTTATTTAAAATCTAATCTTACATTGAAAAAAAAGTTTTTTCTTCTCGGTTTCGATTCTCGGTTTTTGATCTCGATCTCATATCTTAAGTTTCAAAATTCGGTTTCGGTCTCGATCTCGAAGTTTTTGGTCATGACTTGGTTTTGTCGGCAACGTGGTCCAGTGGTTAAAGCACCGGACTAATGATCAACATGGTCTCGGTTCAAAACTCACTTGCGCCATTCTGTTGTGTCTTTGGAAAAGACACTTTACGGCACTTTTCCCTGCTTGGTGGTCTTGGCAAGCAGTTCTAAATTATAGTAATATCTCTAGTTTGGGACAGATGGCACTAGAGAGTACCACCTGTGGCATTGTGCATCACGCACGCCGAACCCGAGCTCACTGCCCGACCATGGTTTCGAGTTTTAAACTCTCATCAGGGAGTTTTTATTTAAAATGCCGTTCCTACCAGTGCAGTCTTGCACTTGGTAGGAACCACAAATCTAGTAATATCTCTATTAAATTACTAGCGGACAGCAATATCTTGGCATCTACGGAAGCAGGTCGGGGTAATTGCTTAGTCTACGTGTAGCATCTCCTTCGCTTTCCTGCGAGTCAGGAGGATAAATACAGAGATAAAAAATAAAAAACTATTAGGTTCTAGGTAATTTCATCGCAAAAAGTTTCACGAAACATTCCAGTGGGGAAAAAGTCTGATCCAAATCTTAATCTAAACCATAACTCTGAAGCAAAATTTACCGTAGCAGAATTTACTGGTCATCATATCACTGGAAGCTATCAAATTTATTCAGTAGCCTATTTTTATTCTTATTTTTTACCCCTTCCTTGTTTTTCAACTATTTACCTATCAGAACTAAGTGATACTAATTTAATTGTATTCTTGATCTATTTTTCCATTTGACGTTAAGTTGATAAGTGAAAACGTATTTGATTTTTTCAATAGCGAATGTTATAACGCGAAAGGTCAAGATAGTTTTCATACGAATCTACCGACCAGCGAATTTTCGCTTATCTTAAAAATGGCCGCATTTTATAAAATTTTGACTACTTTGACCTATGATTACAAAAATTCTGCGCTCCTTTGCTCAGTTTTTTCATTTAGCCTAAATTCCTTTTTCAATATTGCAGATTTACAAAGTTTATGATTTTTTAAAAATTAGTTTTCCCGATAACTTTCCAACTAAAAACAATTATTTTTTCCACAGATTGTCTAAAAGACTTAACACTAACAATAAAAATTCCAACAAACAAGCTATTTATTTACAATACTTTTTTTATTAGTTTATTCATTAAAATATCGTCAGCAAGAAAATTTTTAAAAAAATGCAGATTAAACAAAAAAAAAACACTTCACACACAAAAAAAATAATTAACTTTATAAAGCTTAGATTTAAATTGTAAAAAAACCAAAAGGTCAATAATAAATGTATTAAAAATTTTGGTTTAAAATATTTTGGATCGAATGTTTATCAACATTTCATTGTGACTATTTTACTTTGTTTCGTAAACGATCTAAAAAAATTTGTTTTCCAATGATTGACCTGAGATCGTTCATCCGTAATCAAGAACTCATCCCACTACAAAACACATCAGCCGTGTAGTGCCCTCCTGTGGCACTTTCTCATATTGACAAACAACTTTTAAGTTTGGGAACAAAAAATACTGTCAATTAATCGTCTTTGTCGCCGCAAAAATAAACTACACTTGTTAATAATAAAACGAGTTTTACAAGAAGAAATTTTTACAATTTATCCTTTTGGTAGAAGAGAATATAAGGTGATCTTGTTGGGTTGTGTCCTGTAACTTCACATTCATAAATATTTTGGATATTTTGATCGTTCATCCGTAACCAAGAACTCAACCCACTATGAAACACATCAGCCGTGTAGTGCCCTCCTGTGGCACGTTCTCCATGATGACAAACAACTGCAAACAACTTGTAAGTACGCTGAGTCAGCGAATATTTTCTGGAAGTCTTCGAGAGCAAGTCTTCGGAGATTATTAAATCGTTTCTGAATTCCATCCGGCGATTAATTTTTTTCAAACCTTCGTTTTTGTCGTAAACAAACCGTTTGAGATGAAGAATCAAAATAGGTGGCAAAATTTCTATAAACTGTTGTCTTGTTATACTTCGATTACTTTCACTTTCAGGAAAACTCTCTTTTTCAGTTAGAGCAAAAAGAGCATCTTCAACTGACCAGCACCGATCATGGTTAGGAAATGTAAGTGGTAGAGAAAAAAATGGCTCGTGGGAATTAGATATTTTCTGTTCTGGTTGAGTCACAGAAGTGCAAAGTTTACCTCCGAAAATTTTTGTGATTGGAGTGTCTTCGACATTTTCAGTGACAAAAGGATCGAAAGACATCATTTCTTTGTGAAGACCATTCAAAACAAAACATAAAAATTCTTCGGCGTCTTCTTGTCTTTCACTAACAAATGAATCTGAACCGATAGATAAGAGCAAATTATAAACGCAATGAGGCATCAACGGTGGGTAGTTGCACGATTTTGAATCCGTATCAAATTGAGAAACAAATTCGATAAAACACTGAATAAATGGTAAGGAAATTTCTGTGCTATTTGAAGAAAAAGCTAAGCTTTTCAAAAATTGATAAAATGGAGAGCACATGACAAGAGATTGTAATATGGCGTTGATGTAGCATTGGTTTCCCGAGTTTATTAAACCTCTCGGTGATATGGTGACTTTTTCAAAAGCTGTAAGCAAATCAAATAACTTTATAGCTTCATATAAGCTCACATTGTTTTCATAATTGAAATGTTTCAAACGATTTTCAAATAAATTAAGTTGAATGGGAACAAATTTGCCTTTTCGCTTCACTCTTTTTCGCTTTTTTGAACCAGTTTGTTTGTTTTTCTTTTTTGTTACTTCCAACAAAGAAGGAAATTCACTTTCTTCATCTTTTTGTAAATCAAACCCTTTTAAACTATTCCAACTCATATTCTTTTTCAAGTTTTTTGCCAGCAAAAAGATTTTTTTGATAAAAATTGTAAACAAAGTACAACCTGATTAAAAAATGAAATGTTTTTGATGAATTCGCTTAATTTTGATGAAATTTTCAAATAACTAAATTATTCTCAAACTACAGCAAAAGAATTATTCTTACTTTGTATACTAGGAGTAGCCAAAAATGGAGTTTAGAGAGAATTTGCTTGTCAATCAAATAAATTGAACCGAAAATAACCCTCATGTAAGTATTCGATCAAAAATAATTTGGCGGTCAAAAATGTTTTTTTGAGATGCAAGTAAAGTCAGAAAAGATCTTCATGTCAATTTATTTTACAAATCTTTAACCGTTATATATCTTATAATGTTTCAAAGTGCTTCGATTTAAATACATAAAAATGTGATAAAGTTTCTTGCAAATCTAAATAACTTTATAATTTTGAATGTATTGTCATTCAAAACTCATGATTTTCAATAATATTAGATTGAACTCAGCATTAAATTTAGAACCATTTTATTTACTGTATTTCCTTAATCACTCCTCGTTTTTTTACAGCAATAATATAGAACTTCTAAGCTCTCTATCTCCAAACCTAAATAGTCTTGTCCATACAAAATAGTTACTTGTTCAAAAGTAATCGCGAAAACAAGAACAAAATATAGAAACTTAATTGTATAAACTTCTTTGTTGAAAACTGACTCTCAACGACTCGAGAATTTGACTTATCTGACTCGGTTGTGAAATTGTCCGACTACAAATACCAAAATTGCCGCCATTTTTTCTAAAAATCGAATAGCATCACCATTATTGTAGCACGTGAGTGATAAATTCGATTTTATTGCTTCAGATTCATCTGTTAGTTTCTGTCTTTTTTTAATATAATCTCACGCAATTCAATAATTTCAAACTCGATACTGTAAAAAATTTATACGAAAACATAAAAAAAAATTTTCTTTAATTCTTTTAATTGTTTTTAACATAAATTTTTTTGGATCACTTCAAGAAAATCATTAGGAAGTTTGTGATTCAAACAAAGAATGTTACTTTTGTGCATAAATTTATTTTTCAATAAACAAAAAATGAATCTTCGTTTTTTTTTTTTTATTTGGAGCGAATAAGAACAAAGCCATTGCAAGAAAAACAAAAGCCTGTCATGAAAAAATATCTTCCAACCGGTTAATTAGCCGACCAAATAACGAACAAATAAAAGTTTTGACAATCGGTTCAACAAATTTCGCACGGTTCAATTAATTATTGCTTTGAGCACATTTCAAATTTAGTAATTTACTGCTTAAAAATACAAACAAATTATTTTTACGTAACCAAAAGTTCTACCTTTTTTTTTAACAATGAGAGAAACAGAACATTGTGCACTGAAGTTAACTATTTTTATTATTTGAGCACAAGCTTTCGTGGGCTACTGCCCACTTCGTCAGGTGCAATTTTTATAACCTTTGGTTTAAATTCTTTTTTTTATTTGTGCGCCGAAAAAACTTTTAACATGTGGGAAAATATTTTCTTACTGATAATGAATGAATTATATCGTCGTTAAATAAGTTAATATCAATTGCTGGTATTTTGTTTGTTTAACCATGAAGCAAATGAATACAAAAAATGTCATTTCTTCAATCCATAAACCTGAAATTGGGTTTTGGTTCAAGAAATTTTTTTAATGTCTTTGAAATCTTTAACAAGGTCAAAGAAAACCTATTAAACCATGTTGTGTAATTAGTTTTCAAGAGAAAATCTCAAACACTCCAGTATACAACACCAGAGGGGTCCATGATATACATGTATAGACTTTGATAAACGATGATAATGAGTATGAAATGTAATAAAAAGTATTTTTAAAGTATAGTCCGTGACACGGATAGCAAAAGAACAAGTTATCTAAATTGTCAAAATGCAAAACAACTATCCCAGTCGACCGAACTTTTAAAGATCGGCTACTACGTCTTCTAAACAACTTGGCGTTGTTGCTTCAAGAACAATGTCACCCGCACTCCATTAAGGCGGGAAATTATAAACAGTCTGCACAAACAAAAGATAGCACTAAGCTCGCCATTTAATTTTCTTTTTTGATTTGACACGAAACACAGCTGGCTTTCAAAATAACCTTAAAAATAACGTTAACTCTGGAATCACCAACAATTGCGATTGCGAAACGTGTTTGTGTGTTTTAGTTCGATTAAATCTGAACAATACAAACAATTAAAAGATTAGTTTTGTTTTCGCATTTTATATTGTTGCACTTTTTAAGACACAAACCTGAAAAAAAGTTTTGATTAAACTCGTAAAATTGTAAAATTAAGATTTATTACAAATTTAGCAAAACAATATAAAAATATGCAATCGATTTTGATTGATTTTGCTGAATTTGGTTTGATTCAAGATTTATTTTTAGATTAATGTTTATATTTATGATAGTTTTGAACTATGGATCCACCGTATAAAGTTTTTTAGACGGCGATTTCGTGAATTAAACAAAATAATTTTCTTATACTTTTTCAGCTGATGCCGATGAAGATAAAAATGTTCTTGCTAATTTTGAACTTAGGGTATAGACCAGGGATGCCGAACCTTTTTCTTACAATCGGTCAAAAAACTACAATATAATCAAAATTACCATTAATTGGGCGATTGGCTAAAATGAATGAGAAACCCTTAATTTGGCCAAAATTCAAAGTGATACTAAAAACGTCTTGTCTTCCCTTTCCATCAGCATTAAAACCTCGAATTTTGGCCAAAATTCAAGGTGAAGACTAAAAAAAGTTTTCACTTTTCATCATCCATCAGGATTGAATCCGTGCAAAATTGATGTTGCAAACTAAAAATGCCAAGAATTTCGGAACATCAAATGGGTAATTGAATTTCAACTACTGGGTCACGCTGTGACCCGCAAATGAATGTTTTTTACCATCCCTGGTGTAGACAGTAGGATACATTTTATCTTTCAATTAAGTAAACCTTGGATTTATTAGAGAAAAGTATAAAGCTTAGTGAGTGTAAAAGCCACTTTCGAATGTAAGACACCGCAAGTGATCAGAGAATCTGTCGGCAACAGGTTATTGTAAAAGTTTTCCGATTTTTAGTAACTAATTAATGATCAATATACTGATTAAAAATATTCTTTTGCTTGGAAGTATAAATAAGCACAATTTTTAAAATTAGAAAAAGTCAAACTACAAGTACTTACAAATATTTGCCGCATACATGTTTTGTACTCTCGGTTAAATCACCTTAAAAGGTATTTAATTTGAATATTAGATTATGACAAGCAATGAATTTCTTTAAGATTTTCCTTGGACGCTCGTCAGAAGGTACGTGGGAAAGCATTTTCCTACATTAACTTACCTAATGAGGAGTGTGAAACGAAAATCTTAGAGATGAATCCATTGCTTGCTATATTCCAATTCTGTACCACAAACCGATTGTTTACTATAGATTATCGATTTTTTCAAAAAATTTGGTTTATTATTATTATACTAAAAAATTTTTGATTTTCACTTCACTCCTGTGAGAAGTAGGTTACATGTAAAGTGCATTACTATGCAGTAACTGTGGTTCTACCAGGGTCAGTAAAATATATCTATTCACTTATTCAATATGGTCTCGCTTTTGCAAAGTATAAAAGTTAGAAACTTTTGCAAAGTAAGTATTGTTCTGACTTAATTAAATTAAAACATACAAACACGTTTCGCAGTCGCAAATGTTGGTCGTCCCTGAGATTATGTTGTTTTTTAAAAATCAAATTGTTTTGAAAGCCAGCTGTGTTTTGCGTCAAGTCTAAAAAGTGAAATTGAATAGCGAGCTTGAGTTTCTTGAAGCAATAACACGAACTTGTTTAGGAGACAGAGCAGCCGATCTTTAAAAGTTCTCTTGACTGAGACAGTTGTTCTGCTTTTTGATGATTCAGCCAACCCGTTCTTTCGGTATCCATGTCACCGACTATACTTCAGAAAGAATTGACATTTGGACTGAACAAAAAATACGCAGAAATAATTACTCAAAATGAGGAGACCCAAATTTGTAAACTTCAGTTGTTTTCAAACTGATTTAAGATTCAAAAAAGTCTTGATTTGATGTTTGTCATCGTCGTCGTCGTTTGCTTTGATGTTGAATTAAAAAACAACCTTTTTAATTCAAAACTTTTTTTGGTTTTTACTTGACATTGCCAATGAAATAAGCACATTTTCTGGAAATACTATTAAAAAGTAAAACAATATTAATATAATTAATAAAATTTAAGCAAGTTTTTTAGAAATAAGCACATTAAAATAAAATAATCAGCATGGTTGCATCACCTAAAGAGTAATAGCAGATGAAAAAGAAAAAAAAAAACTACATCAGAAGGATTCTTTTTTCGATCTAAAAAAATTTTTTTGCCTTATTTTGACTAATTGATTTTGGTCTGTTATTGAAATTTTTACGGAAAAAATTCAGTTGAATTTTTGCAGAAACACTGAATTAACTCAGTTTAGAAAAGAATAATTGTATATTTTTTTTCCACAGTAAGATAAAAATCTCAGTTTATACCGTTTGTTAGTGATCCATGTGTAGCAAATTTTTTAAAATTTGCTAAAGTTTTTGAAATTTTTTTGGAGAAATTGGTAAATAGTTCTTGAAATTTAGTTTTTTAAATTCTTGTAGAATTGATTGAAGTTGTAGAATTCTTAATCTTCTTGCTGGATCTGACCGGTCTTGCTGGTCAAGCGGATAGTTCTGGAAGTTACTTCAAGATTCAAGATACTAAGCAGTGTTGCCATTTTTTTATAACTAAATGTAAAATATTTAAATTACTTATAAAACCGTTATTTCTTAGGCTATTTGAGCCGGACCAAAGCGAAATCAAAGAGATTTTTTAAGAGATTGTGAATATACATAGCGTGGGCGATTTTTAGGAACGGAACATCATGATTATGAACATTACTGAAATAAGTTCTTTTGCATAACATTTAATTTGTATAAAAACTTTAAGATACACTCAGAGTAATACTTTAATGCATTTAGCGATTGTAAATTTAATGTAATTATTTATTTTTATATTCTAAATATCTCTATTTATTCTTCTGACTCGCCAGAAAGCGCTGGAAGCGCTATCTTCGGCCGACCATGGAGCAATTATTCAAACCTGCTTTCAGAGATATCAAGATATTTGATGTCCGGTTGGTTTTTAGTTTTTGTTTATTGATATGAATAAAATTTAGAGCTGCTTGCTAAGGCCGCCAAGCCGAGAAAAGTACCGTAAAGTGTTTTTCTTAAGAAAACATCGGAATGTCTTCAGAAGGTTTTAAACCAAAACCGTGTCGATCGCGCTTACCATCAATTCGAAACTCTTTTATTACGCGGCCGCACTTCTAACTTTTTACAGCAAGCACGCATTTGAAGAGACATTTTTCACTTACAAATACTTTATTTTTTCTTAATTTAAAAATTGTAAAAATTTTTACAATTAAATTAATATATAGATATATAGATTAAATTAAGATAGATATAGAACTATATAGATCCGGAATTTTCACACTGAAAACCGCGCATCTTGAGATTGGGTGCGCTCGATATATCCAGGAAAGGAATAAACTTGGTGGAACTTTTTAAAACATGTAAAACTTCTATTGCTGATCAGAACTTAAAAAAAGAAAGACGGTAAAAAGTTTTAAGATAAACGCTTAGGGACGCAGCCTCAAAAGTTACAGAATACTTGCTATAAATTGCCGAAAAATATTTTTTTAAAAGTATTTATAAGTGCTCGAAAATTTGCAAAAATAAGCGAGAAATAAGTTTTTGTAAAAATTTGATGAAGTAAACTTTTGACTTTATTTTGACCTATAAAACTCAGTAAAAATATTTTTTAAGCAATCAAAATAACATTGTGTAAGTTTTATGAATGAACAAAACCCTGAAAAAAATCGACTTTATTGACGTTTTTAACTGGCCCTATTCATGAGTTACAAACAGTACATACTTATTGCGTAGGTGATCAATGGGTAACGCCAATTGTCCAAAAAGCTTAGTTTTTTCAAATTATCAAGATTCAAGAAACCTTTGAGAAAATTTTTCAAATTAATAGAAGTTGTTAGTTTTTTAAAGAAAAAATATTGAATATGTTTTCAATATTTTTGCCCTTTCAATTCTGACCAGAAGTGTTTGAAGACATTTTGAAAAATATGCAGTTAGAAGCAATGATATTAAATTAGAAAACCGTATTTGCTGTGATTTTCAGCGTATAAACGTATTGGTGTTGAAATCCCCTTCAGGGATGTCCAACCTGCGGCCCACTGTTTACTCAAATTTTTTAATTGTATTTTCATAATCGTATCGAATTCGATATCACTGCTATCATACTAACTTATATGGAAACAAAATGAATACGTCAGTTAATTGCTGCGTCAAGTGACGTCCAATGAACTAATCAATGAAAATTTGTGGGCAGAGTTTATCATAAAGACGCTTGCCCCAAGTATCATTTTTAGTATTCACTTTGTTTTGCAAATATGTTATTTCCAAACATTTTTTACAATATCAAATGAAAACTATTAATGATTTATTGGTTGTCGTCGTCGTCGTCGTTTGAAGGGCATCCACTACAGGTCAGACACAAACAGGACTGGGGCCGAGAGTTTATCCTTTTACTACCCCAGACTGCTGCACTGCCTGAATCAGATGCTGGCAGTGGTGTTATTAAGCCAGCATCGAGTTTCGTCATTCAAAACCGTCAGACCTCGTGCTCCATGTGGTGCCCGATGTATAGGGCACGCTGTTAGTACATGGTCTGCGGTTTGCTCAGAGGCGCCACACTCGCAATTCGGTGAAGGAGCGAGACCCCATTTGTGCATGGACGAATGGAATCGCCCAACACCAGTCCGAAGGCGGTTGAGCTTAACCCAAGCTGCTCGGGGCAAACTCATCACAACAGGCCTGGCACCGGTCTCGGCCACAAAAGCACGGAGCCTGGAAGCATTTTCACAATACTCCGTTTTCCATTTGTGATTTGTCCATTCAGAAGCGCGGATGCCAAGTCGGGCAAGGTTGTCCAAAAGATTCCGCACAACTGGCACAAACGGGTGTCTGGATCTTAGTCTCACTTGGCGAGTATCTGAGGACCCATTTAAGAGACCATACAAAATATGATCGGGGTCCAGAGATCCACGGTGAGCCAAGGAGAGTGTCGCTCCCATTCGGCGAAGCTCAGTTGGCTGGATGCCTGAGAGTACAGTACAGTACAGGTAGAGGTAGGTGGTCCGTTGGAGTGGGACGCAGGCATCCAGTAACTATGCGCAAGGCGTCATTCAAGACGCTGTCGATGAGGCGAGTGTGAGCACTGCCACACCAGACTGGCGCACAGTACTCAGCTGTTGAGTAGACTAGAGACAAAGTGGTTATGCGTAGTGTTTTAGCACCAGCACCCCATCCCGAGCCCATGAGTCGCCTCAACAGTGTGACGCGCGAGGATAGTTTTTTGCGCAATGCCACTAAGTGATGACCAAACGTGAGCGATCTGTCCAGTTTTACCCCAAGGTAAGTAGGGGTTGGACAGAACGGTAAAAGTCTACCGTTGTTGTAGACCTTTAGCTCACGTTTGACCTCTCGGTTATTTAAGTGAAAGGCTGCCGTCACCGTCTTAGTGTGACTGAGCTTCAACCTCCAAGTCTGGAGATAGGCTGAAAGTGTAGACATGTCTTGGCTTAAAGTCCCCTCCAAGTCTTTCCAGTTTCCAGAAGAGTGCAACAATGCTAAATCATCAGCATAAACAAACTTTCTGGAAATCATGGAAGGAAGATTGTACATATAGATGTTAAATAGGAGGGGAGCCAAGACCGATTCCTGAGGAACGCCGTTTTTAAGACGGCGGGACACAGCAGAGATTCGGTCGATAACTCTTTGGATACCCCACGGGCTATGCTGGTTTTGGGATCGTGACCACAAGCGCTCTTCTCCAGGTCTTGGGAATTTTGAATCGACGCAAACAGGAAGAAAGGAAGTAACGTAACCAGGACTTCAAAGCAGCTCCAACATGGAGTATAAGCTCGGGGCAGATAGAATCAGGACCCGGAGCTTTATCTGGTATTAAATGTTGGAGGGCAGCAGCAAATTCTCTCTGTGAGAAATTGTCAGAGATATTTAGTGCATCTGGTGTTGTGGCCCTCCAAAGGTCAGACACTTCTTGAGAGACAAGTCGAGATGACTTGTGATCAACAGCCTCGTATTTCCCATTTCTAACCAGCTGAGATGCAATAGCATCGGCTGAAACGGAACAGTGACGAGGAGAGTGTCGTGACCTACCAGCAAGGTCGTTCAAAATACTCCATGCTTTTCGACTAGAGTGTGAGAAATCAATGCTCCGAACTGCTTCGGACCATCGATCCCTCCGATTTCTGTCAAGCTTGGCAAGCAGAGCTGTAGCAGCCAAACTTGAGTCGTCTCCCTGAGGAGACTGCAGGAAAGTTTTATAGAGGATTCACACTCTGCATCCCAACACGGAATATAGTTATTTCGATACCCGCGTGGGATAGTCTTTTTGGCTACTTTCTTAATGGTGTTACAGAAGTCCTGGTAAGCCGCATCCACATCAAGTGAATCAGGCGGCAACAAAGTCTTTGCGAATTTATTCGTCAAAGCAATGTAGTGACTCCATTTGGCCTTGCGGAAGTTCCATCGCTTAACAGGCATGCTTGGCACTGCCATAGCAAACCTTGGTGGTGTAATGAGTGAAGGTCGATGTTGTGACCTGGGGAACTTGTCAAAGACACGTCCATCCGGTAAGCGACTATTTGGATTTACGCTAGCGAAAGCTAGATTTGGATTGGTGCCAGTGTTCCAGCGGCCGGAATAAAAACTTGCAGCGTCCTTGGCATTATATAGGAGGGCAAGACAATTGATACTTGCCCTTGATAATGTTTGTTTGTTAATTCTAAATATTCTTTTTTAAAATGGGCTAAATATGATGTAGTTTGTAAGATGAACCGTGTAACGTTTTAATAAGATTTGCAAGTAGTTATCAAAAATGGGCCGCTTTTATTTTAAAGTTCCCGGGCCGGTTGAATTTGCTAATCCGCTTCTGGGTGCTGGTGCCAAAACATTGCGCACAGCTGCCTTAACTTTGGGTCTACATAACAGCTGAGTACTGAACATCAGTCTTGGATGCCTGAGAGTACATGTAGATGGTCCGTTGGAGTGGGACGTAGGCATGCAGTAACTATGCGCAAGGCGTCGTTCATGACACTGTCGATGAGGCGAGTGTGAGCACTGCTATAAAAAACTAGTGATGACTAAACAAAAGTCATCATTTTGAAAACGTCTCCAAATTCACCGTTTTTCTTCAAAAAAATTAGTGATGACAAAAAAAATGGGACACATCTGATGCGGAGCACTGGTTTATTCTAAAGTTTTTTGAAACGTTGCTTGTCAACAACACCCGGGCCACATTAAAATGTTTTGCAGGCCCCAAGTTTCGCACCCCTGATTTAAAAAATCTCTTTTTGCATTCTTCATAAACACGCAATTTTTGAACTAAACCAAAAGCATAAATTCAATACGTAAACAGAGAATTTTTTTGTTTTGTAAGTTTGGCTTTTAAGAGCATAGGCCTATCTCAGATTCTTAGCATAATCTATTTTAATTGCGAGCACATTACATTCATATGCTGCTGCCACGATAGGGTAGCACTAACTGCATGGTCCAACAGGAATCCCTGTCCAAGGATTTTCAATATATTTTTAAACTTTTGCAATAGGCCTAATGTTGAACGTCATGACAAGTGTAACATTATTAATAGCCTACCCAATTTTAAAGTGTTTAGTTTGACCTGACTCAGAATTAAACCAGAGTCTATCAGACTGGACAGACGAATGTTAGAGAAGTTTCTAGTTCCCAACATTGACCATCACTAATTACGGGCTAAAACATCTTTTCCCAGTCTCAAGTAAGCCATAAAGCGTTAGAACTTCGGCAAAGCCAACTGGGAATTATACGGCCTCATGACAAACCAGCTATCTCAGGAATTTCTATCTTTTGACTCTAGCTCTGTTGATGAGGCATATTAGGACTTCTACAATACCATCTTTGCAGCTGCAAAACTGTCATATTCACGCGGTCGCAGAAACAACTATAGACCGTGTGGGATGCGAGTGTGAACTCCTCTACCAGGTTTTTCTACCTGACCCGCAGGGTGAAGCAACTACAGTAGTTCAGCTCTTTCGCCTTGCTGTCTCATCTTGATAAAAAACAAAAGATCGCTGGTCCGAGGCTGTCAATAACATCGACTTTACGCACTCCAGTTGGCTGGCACGGAATGTAATCAACAACTTGACCAGCAGAATCAAACACACGCACTGCCTCTGCCCCATTATTGCCTAATCGATTGCCTCGCAGTTGGTTAAAAATTGTGTATATAAAACAACGTAAGTCAGCCATAATCACTGTTAAAGAGATATCCCAACCCTGAAGGACTTCAACACCACCCGTCAAATGCATCTCTGGAGATTTTTCTCCGGAAGTATTTGCAAATGGCCTCCGGCTATTAAAGTCTAGAAAAACTCCGGACCCTGACACTGTATGCCCAGAGCTAATACTCCATGCCGGCTCTCCTGTGAAGTCCTGATTAAATAAGTTCCTGTCTTACTGCATGCGCCAACTCAAGCTTCCAAATATTTGGAGGAGAGCATTAGTGTTGCCATCTTAAAGCTGAATAAGCCATTAAGGGACCCAAAGCGCTATAGACTTATTTCTTTCCTTTGTGTCCTCTTCAAGATCTTGGAGACACTTATCTATGCCTGCGTCAAACCAATTATTGACACAATGCTATCTAGCGAGCAAACTGGGTTTCGGCGGGGAAAATCGAGCGTATATCAAGTCACTCTTCTAACTCAAGAAACTGAAGATAGCTTTTCGGCCAAAAAGAAGGCCGGCGCTGTGTTTATCAATCTCACAGCAGCTTACGATACTGTATGGCACCGCGGCCTCACCTGCAAGCTACTTCGTGTTTTTCCGGACAGGCATATGACATCATTGATTATGATACTTGTTCATAATTAACCTATTACCCTCACCATCGGTGCCTCCAGACTCCATACATTTATTAAGGATGCTAGCCCAATGCCATCGTGAACTAGCTTTCCCACAATGTATCTCATTGAAATTCCAACCAACTAGATGTTATTCCACACACAGTAGACAACACCACTAGACCATGCAGCCAGACAACAACTCGACTTTAATTAAGTACCAGCAAGTTTTCCCGACTTTGCCGCGCAAGGAATATATAACATTTACTATGTTCAAGACAGTAAGTCATGGCCGGGACTTACCCGACAAGCGTTAAGCATTGCGCTTACTTTCCTAGAGCTTGACGAGCAAAAGAAGAAAATTATATGATTATGAACATTTTGTATTTAGACTATACTAAGATTAACAATAGCGAAATCACGGAAATAAAAACAAAGCTAAAACCCAACAGACTGTTTCACCCATAAAAGGGATCATCAGGGTTATCTAAAAAGTAAAATAAAATAAAATAAAGTTAAGATAAAACTGCCAGAAAATGACGACAAAATAGAGCTTGACGAGCAAAAGAAGAATATTATATGATTATGAACATTTGGTATTCAGACTATACATAGAAAACTGATATATAACATACTAAACTGATTAAGATCGGCGAGAAAACATGAAAAAAAAAGGAAAAGCGCGCGAAAGAATAGACTATACTATATATAAAAAACAAACTACTTAAAACTAGAAGGCATAGATTCAATTTTTGCTCTTGTTAGAGCTCTTCCGTGATGCATGTCTTTTTTGGATTCGACTCAACTAAATCAGTGCTTTTCAAACGGTTGGCCATAGCTCAGTGGTGGGTCATGACGCTGTTTTTAGTGAGCCACAAAGTATAAATCAAAATGAAAGCAATATGAGACTTGTATAATGATGTCCTTATGATCGAGATATCGGAAACAAATTTCAAGTGAAGACTTCTTTTTTTGAGATCACTATGACGTCAGGACAAAAATTGAAAAATCGCGTACAAATTCCCAGTGAAGACTTTTTTTAGAGATCACTAAATTCGTGCGACGGAAATTAAATTCGTTTCAACAAAGTGAATTGTTAAGTTATTTTGGTTTGGAAAGTGGGCTACGGTATGAAAAAGGTTGAAAACCACTGAACTAAATGTTTGTCCCAAAAACACCAGATAACATTACTAGACCATACAGCCGAACAACAACTCGACTTCAAGTAACTTAAAAACTTTCTCGTCTTTTAAGTGGCTTAGTTTTATATAGTATAGTCTAAATACCTCGTGTTCATAATTATATGTTCAAGTTTATTAAAGTTTAACTACAAGAGTTTTGACAGAGTACAGCAATTTGGAGTTTAAGAGTTAAAAAAATTGCTTTTTATGTATTTTACGATTATTATCATAACAAAGTTGCAAAATACTCAATGTCAACAAAAGATCTAAAGGCGTGTGCTAATCGTTTAAAGTAGGGGTTTTCCACCTTTTTTAACCCATAGACCCCTTTGATCTGAATATTAGCCTACTTGGTGGACTCTTACAAAAACAAAAGAATTTTTTTCGTCGAAACCGAGATAAAGACCTTTTTTTGATTTTTTGTGTCCACATTCTAGTTGCCAGCGTGCTGAATTCAAATATATTACGCTGAAATCAAAACGAAGACAAAAAAAAAATCGAACGAACGCAAAAAAGTTATTACATCAATCCAACCAGCATTTCCGGCTGAAACGTTTTACATGTCAAAATGATAACCTATTTTTTGTTCATCAATTTGAATTTGACGTTTGAGTTCAAATTCTCAGATAAATGAAATCAAAATATTTTGTTAACTGTGTTGTCCTCTAAACAACCAGACCAAAATAACAGCACGAAACTCTAATTAAATATTTTTGTGTGGACCCCAGAAATTTTTCGTGAATCCTGAAGTTCTACACAAACCCCGGGTCAGAACCCTTGGTTTGAAGCAAAAAAAAATACTGTGAAAGATAAACCAAGAAAATGTTAATGTTTCAAGGTAGCAAAGTATCTCAGTGTTCTAAAAACTACTTCGAATAACCTACTCAAAGATAGGGAGAATATAAACAGTTTGTAATACTACAGAAGAAACCGTTTTGTAATAACAAAACCAAATAGGAAGAAAACTCGCCACAGAGTTTTTACTCGTTTGTATAGTTTGTCATTATTTCTAACCTTTTTGAGATGAAAAATTAGAAGAATTATTTTGTATGTAAAAAAAAACAACTAGCAAACCCAACAATTGCAACACGTCCACATCGATAACCAAGCTAATGAAATATTTGAACAAAATTTCAACTATGATCGTGCCTTTAAACATTTTTGAGTTTTGAAAAAAAGTTTTATGAATATCGTGCTCTTTAACTTTGCTAACTGGCATACTTTGTGCGTTCCGGCTTTCTTTCCAGTTGAACAGATTTTTAGACAGGCTGTTTAATGATGATTTGACAAACATCAAAGCAAAGCTCTCCTGCCACTTGTTAAAGGTTGTTTTTATTTAAAATCTAATCTTACATTGAAAAAAAAGTTTTTTCTTCTCGGTTTCGATTCTCGGTTTTTGATCTCGATCTCATATCTTAAGTCGCAAAATCGGTTTCGGTCTCGATCTCGACCTTTTTGGTCATGACTTGGTTTTGTCGGCAACGTGGTCCAGTGGTTAAAGTACCGGACTAATGATCAACATGGTCTCGGTTCAAAACTCACTTGCGCCATTCTGTTGTGTCTTTGGAAAAGACACTTTACGGCACTTTTCCCTGCTTGGTGGTCTTGGCAAGCAGTTCTAAATTATAGTAATATCTCTATTAAATTACTAGCGGACAGCAATATCTTGGCATCTCCGGAAGCAGGTCGGGGTAATTGCTTACCCTACGTATAGCGCCTCCTTCGCTTTCCTGCGAGTCAGGAGGATAAATACAGAGATAAAAAATAAAAAACTATTAGGTTCTAGGTAATTTCATCGCAAAAAGTTTTACAAAAAATTCCAGTGGGGAAAAAGTCTGATCCAAACCTTAATCTAAACCATAACTCTGAAGCAAAATTTACCCTAGTAGAATTTACTGGTCATCATATCACTGGAAGCTATCAAATTTATTCAGTAGCCTATTTTTATTCTTATTTTTTACCCCTTCCTTGTTTTTCAACTATTTACCTATCAGAATTAAGTGATACTAATTTAATTGTATTCTTGATTTATTTTTCCATTTGACGTTAAGTTGATAAGTGAAAACGTATTTGATTTTTTCAATAGCGAATGTTATAACGCGAAAGGTCAAGATAGTTTTCATACGAATCTACCGACCAGCGAATTTTCGCTTATCTTAAAAATGGCCGCATTTTATAAAATTTTGACTACTTTGACCTATGATTACAAAAATTCTGCGCTCCTTTGCTCAGTTTTTTCATTTAGTCTAAATTCCTTTTTCAATATTGCAGATTTACAAAGTTTATGATTTTTTAAAAATTAGTTTTCCCGATAACTTTCCAACTAAAAACAACTATTTTTTCCACAGATTGTTTAAAAGACTTAACACTAACAATAAAAATTCCAACAAACAAGCTATTTATTTACAATACTTTTTTATTAGTTTATTCATTAAAATATCGTCAGCAAGCAAATTTTTTAAAAAATGCAGATTAAACAAAAAAAAAACACTTCACACACAAAAAAAATAATTAACTTTATAAAGCTTAGATTTAAATTGTAAAAAAACCAAAAGGTCAATAATAAATGTACTTAAAATTTTGGTTTAAAATATTTTGGATCGAATGTTTATCAACATTTCATTGTGACTATTTTGCTTTGTTTCGTAAACGATCTAAAAAAATTTGTTTTCCAATGATTGACCTGAGATCGTTCATCCGTAATCAAGAACTCATCCCACTACAAAACACATCAGCCGTGTAGTGCCCTCCTGTGGCACTTTCTCATGTTGACAAACAACTTGTAAGTTTGGGGACAGAAATTATTGTCGATTAATCGTCTTTGTCGCCGCAAAAATAAACTACACTTGTTAATAATAAAACGAGTTTTACAAGAAGAAATTTTTACAATTTATCCTTTTGGTAGAAGAGAATATAAGGTGATTTTGTTGGGTTGTGTCCTGTAACTTCACATTCATAAATATTTTGGATATTTTGATCGTTCATCCGTAACCAAGAACTCAACCCACTATGAAACACATCAGCCGTGTAGTGCCCTCCTGTGGCACGTTCTCCATGATGACAAACAACTGCAAACAACTTGTAAGTACGCTGAGCCAGCGAATATTTTCTGGAAGTCTTCGAGAGCAAGTCTTCGGAGATTATTAAATCTTTTCTGAATTCCATCCGGCGATCAATTTTTTTCAAACCTTCGTTTTTGTCGTAAACAAACCGTTTGAGATGAAGAATCAAAATAGGTGGCAAAATTTCTATAAACTGTTGTCTTGTTATACTTCGATTACTTTCACTTTCAGGAAAACTCTCTTTTTCAGTTAGAGCAAAAAGAGCATCTTCAACTGACCAACACCGATCATGGTTAGAAAATGTAAGTGGTAGAGAAAAAAATGGCTCGTGGGAATTAGATATTTTCTGTTCTGGCTGAGTCACAGTAGTGCAAAGTTTACCTCCGAAAATTTTTGTGATTGGAGTGTCTTCGACATTTTCAGTGACAAAAGGATCGAAAGACATCATTTCTTTGTGAAGACCATTCAAAACAAAACATAAAAATTCTTCGGCGTCTTCTTGTCTTTCACTAACGAATGAATCTGAACCGATAGATAAGAGCAAATTATAAATGCAATGAGGCATCAACGGTGGGTAGTTGCACAATTTTGAATCCGTATCAAATTGAGAAACAAATTCGATAAAACACTGAATAAATGGTAAGGAAATTTCTGTGCTATTTGAAGAAAAAGCTAAGCTTTTCAAAAATTGATAAAATGGAGAGCACATGACAAGAGATTGTAATATGGCGTTGATGTAGCATTGGTTTCCCGAGTTTATTAAACCTCTCGGTGATATGGTGACTTTTTGAAAAGCTGTAAGAATATCAAATAACTTTATAGCTTCATATAAGCTGACATTGTTTTCATAATTGAAATGTTTCAAACGATTTTCAAATAAATTTAGTTGAATGGGAACAAATTTGCCTTTTCGCTTAACTCTTTTTCGCTTTTTTGAACCAGTTTGTTTGTTTTTCTTTTTTGTTACTTCCAACAAAGAAGGAAATTCACTTTCTTCATCTTTTTGTATATCAAACCCTTTTAAACTATTCCAACTCATATTCTTTTTCAAGTTTTTTGCCAGCAAAAAGATTTTTTTTTATAAAAATTGTAAACAAAGTACAACCTGATTAAAAAATGAAATGTTTTTCATGTATTCGCTTAATTTTGATGAAATTTTCAAATAACTAAATTATTCTCAAACTACAGCAAAAGAATTATTCTTACTTTGTATACTAGGAGTAGGCAAAATTGGAGTTTAGAGAGTATTTGCTTTTCAATCAAATAAATTAAACCGAAAATAAGCCTCATGTAAGTATTCGATCAAAAATAATTTGGCGATCAAAAATGTTTTTTTGAGATGCAAGTAAAGTCAGAAAAGATCTTCATGTCAATTTATTTTACAAATCTTTAACCGTTATATATCTTATAATGTTTCAAAGTGCTTCGATTTACTGTAAATACATAAAAATGTGATAAAGTTTCTTGCAAATCTAAATAACTTTATAATTTTGAATGTATTGCCATTCAAAACTCATGATTTTCAATAACATTAGATTGAACTCAGCATTAAATTTAGAACCATTTTATTTACTGTATTTCCTTAATCACTCCTCGTTTTTTTACAGCAATAATATAGAACTTCTAAGCTCTCTATCTCCAAACCTAAATAGTCTTGTCCATACAAAATAGTTACTTGTTCAAAAGTAATCGCGAAAACAAGAACAAAATATAGAAACTTAATTGTATAAACTTCTTTGTTGAAAACTGACTCTCAACGACTCGAGAATTTGACTTATCTGACTCGGTTGTGAAATTGTCCGACTACAAATACCAAAATTGCCGCCATTTTTTCTAAAAGTCGAATAGCATCACCATTATTGTAGCACGTGAGTGATAAATTCGATTTTATTGCTTCAGATTCATCTGTTAGTTTCTGTCTTTTTTTAATATAATCTCACGCAGTTTAATAATTTCAAACTCGATACTGTAAAAAATTTATACGAAAACATAAAAAAAAATTTTCTTTAATTCGTTTAATTGTTTTTAACATAAATTTTTTTGGATCACTTCAAAAAGAAAATCATTAGGAAGTTTGTGATTCAAACAAAGAATGTTACTTTTGTGCATAAATTTATTTTTCAATAAACAAAAAATGATTCTTCGTTTTTTTTTTTTTTATTTGGAGCGAATAAGAACAAAGCCATTGCAAGAAAAACAAAAGCCTGTCATGAAAAAATATCTTCCAACCGGTTAATTAGCCGACCAAATAACGAACAAATAAAAGTTTTGACAATCGGTTCAACAAATTTCGCACGGTTCAATTAATTATTGCTTTGAGCACATTTCAAATTTAGTAATTTACTGCTTAAAAATACAAACGAATTATTTTTACGTAACCAAAAGTTATTATATATTAAGTGTAGTCTACCTTTTTTTATAACAATGAGAGAAACAGAACATTGTGCACTGAAGTTAACTATTTTTATTATTTGAGCACAAGCTTTCGTGGGCTACTGCCCACTTCGTCAGGTGCAATTTTTATAACCTTTGGTTTAAATTCTTTTTTTATTTGTGCTCCGAAAAAACTTTTGACATGTGGGAAAATATCTTCTTACTGATAATGAATGAATTATATCGTCGTTAAATAAGTTAATATCAATTGCTGGTATTTTGTTTGTTTAACCATGAAGCAAATGAATACAAAAAATGTCATTTCTTCAATCCATAAACCTGAAATTTCGTTTTGGTTCAAGAAATTTTTTTAATGTCTTTGAAATCTTTAACAAGGTCAAAGAAAACCTATTAAACCATGTTGTGTAATTAGTTTTCAAGAAAAAATCTGAAACACTCCAGTACACAACACCAGAGGGGTCCATGATATACACTGAGAGGTGTAGCCTTGAATATATATCCGGTGAACAAAAACATGAATAGACTTTGATAATCGATGATAATGAGTATGAAATGTAATAAAAAGTATTTTTAAAGTATAGTCCGTGACACGGATAGCAAAAGAACAAGTTATCAATGAACAATAAACAAAAGAACAATGACACGGATGTCACCCGCACTCCATTAAGGCGGGAAATTATAAACAGTCTGCACAAACAAAAGATAGCGCTAAGCTCGCCATTTAATTTTATTTTTTTGTTTGATTTGACACGAAACACAGCTGGCTTTCAAATTAACCTTAAAAATAACGTTAACTCTGGAATCACCAACAATTGCGATTGCGAAACGTGTTTGTGTGTTTTAGTTCGATTAAATCGGAACAATACAAACAATTAAAAGATTAGTTTTGTTTTCGCATTTTATATTGTTGCACTTTTTGAGACACAAACCTGAAAAAAAGTTTTGATTAAACTGGTAAAATTGTAAAATTAAGATTTATTACAAATTTAGCAAAACAATATAAAAATATGCAATCGATTTTGATTGATTTTGCTGAATTTGGTTTGATTCAAGATTTATTTTTAGATTAATGTTTATATTTATGATAGTTTTGAACTATGGATCCACCGTATAAAGTTTTTTAGACGGCGATTTCGTGAATTAAACAAAATAATTTTCTTATACTTTTTCAGCTGATGACGATGAAGATGAAAAATGTTCTTGCTTATTTTGAACTTAGGGTATAGACCAGGGATGCCGAACCTTTTTCTTGCAATCGGTCAAAAAACTACAGTATAATCAAAATTACCATTAATTGGGCGATTGGCTAAAATGAGTGAGAAACCCTTAATTTAGCCAAAATTCAAAGTGATACTAAAAACGTCTTGTCTTCCCTTTCCATCAGCATTAAAACCTCGAATTTTGGCCAAAATTCAAGGTGAAGACTAAAAAAAAGTTTTCACTTTTCATCATCCATCAGGATTGAATCCGTGCAAAATTGATGTTGCAAACTAAAAATGCCAAGAATTTCGGAACATCAAATGGGTAATTGAATTTCAACTACTGGATCACGCTGTGACCCGCGAATGAATGTTTTTTACCATCCCTGGTGTAGACAGTAGGATACATTTTATCTTTCAATTAAGTAAACCTTGGATTTATTAGAGAAAAGTATAAAGCTTAGTGAGTGTAAAAGCCACTTTCGAATGTAAGACACCGCAAGTGATCAGAGAATCTGTCGGCAACAGGTTATTGTAAAAGTTTTCCGATTTTTAGTAACTAATTAATGATCAATATACTGGTTAAAAATATTCTTTTGCTTGGAAGTATAAATAAGCACAATTTTTAAAATTAGAAAAAGTCAAACTACAAGTACTTATAAATATTTGCCGCATACATGTTTTGTACTCTCGGTTAAATCACCTTAAAAAGGTATTTTATGACACTAATTTGAATATTAGATTATGACAAGCAATAAATATCTTTAAGATTTTCCTTGGACGCTCGTCAGAAGGTACGTGGGAAAGCATTTTCCTACATTAACTTACCTCATGAGGAGTGTCAAACGAAAATCTTAGAGATGAATCCATTGCTTGCTATATTCCAATTCTGTACCACAAACCGATTGTTTACTATAGATTATCGATTTTTTCAAAAAATTTGGTTTATTATTATTATTATACTAAAAAATTTTTGATTTTCACTTCACTCCTGTGAGAAGTAGGTTACATGTAAAGTGCATTACTATGCAGTAACTGTGGTTCTACCAGGGTCAGTAAAATATATCTATTCACTTATTCAATATGGTCTCGCTTTTGCAAAGTATAAAAGTTAGAAACTTTTGCAAAGTAAGTATTGTTCTGACTTAATTAAATTAAAACATACAAACACGTTTCGCAGTCGCAAATGTTGGTCGTCCCTGAGATTATGTTGTTTTTTAAAAATCAAATTGTTTTGAAAGCCAGCTGTGTTTTGCGTCAAGTCTAAAAAGTGAAATTGAATAGCGAGCTTGAGTTTCTTGAAGTAATAACACGAACTTGTTTAGGAGACAGAGCAGCCGATCTTTAAAAGTTCTCTCGACTGAGACAGTTGTTCTGCTTTTTGATGATTCAGCCAACCCGTTCTTTCGGTATCCATGTCACCGACTATACTTCAGAAAGAATTGACATTTGGACTGAACAAAAAATACGCAGAAATAATTACTCAAAATGAGGAGACCCAAATTTGTAAACTTCAGTTGTTTTCAAGCTGATTTAAGATTCAAAAAAGTCTTGATTTGATGTTTGTCGTCGTCGTCGTCGTTTGCTTTGATGTTGAATTAAAAAACAAGCTTTTTAATTCAAAACTTTTTTTGGTTTTTACTTGACATTGCCAATGAAATAAGCACATTTTCTGGAAATACTATTAAAAAGTAAAACAATATTAATATAATTAATAAAATTTAAGCAAGTTTTTTAGAAATAAGCACATTAAAATAAAATAATCAGCATGGTTGCATCACCTAAAGAGTAATAGCAGATGAAAAAGAAAAAAAAAAACTACATCAGAAGGATTCTTTTTTCGATCTAAAAAATTTTTTTGCTTTATTTTGACTAATTGATTTTGGTCTGTTATTGAAATTTTTACGGAAAAAATTCAGTTGAATTTTTGCAGAAACACTGAATTAGCTCAGTTTAGAAAAGAATAATTGTATATTTTTTTTCCACAGTAAGATAAAAATCTCAGTTTATACCGTTTGTTAGTGATCCATGATTATGAACAATATTGAAATAAGTTCTTTTGCATAACAATTAATTTGTATAAAAACTTTAAGATACACTCAGAGTAATACTTTAATGCATTTAGCGATTGTAAATTTAATGTAATTATTTATTTTTATATTCTAAATATCTCTATTTATTCTTCTGACTCGCCAGAAAGCGCTGGAAGCGCTATCTTCGGCCGACCATGGAGCAATTATTCAAACCTGCTTTCAGAGATATCAAGATATTTGCTGTCCGGTTGGTTTTTAGTTTTTGTTTATTGATATGAATAAAATTTAGAGCTGCTTGCTAAGGCCGCCAAGCTGAGAAGAGTACCGTAAAGTGTTTTTCTTAAGAAAACATCGGAATGTCTTCAGAAGGTTTTAAACCAAAACCGTGTCGCTCGCGCTTACCATCAATTCGAAACTCTTTTATTACGCGGCCGCACTTCTAACTTTTTACAGCAAACACGCATTTGAAGAGACATTTTTCACTTACAAATACTTTGTTTTTTCTTAATTTAAAAATTTTTACAATATAGATCCGGAATTTTCACACTGAAAACCGCGCATCTTGAGGTTGGGTGCGCTCGATATATCCAGGAAAGGAATAAACTTGGTGGAACTTTTTAAAACATGTAAAACTTCTATTGCTGATCAGAACTTAAAAAAAGAAAGACATAATGGTTAGGGAGGCAGCCCCAAAAGTTAAAGAATACTTGATATAAATTGCCGAAAAATATTTTTTAAAAGTATTTATAAGTGCTCGAAAATTTGCAAAAATAAGCGAGAAATAAGTTTTTGTAAAAATTGAATATGTTTTCAATATTTTTGCTCTTTCAATTCTGACCAGAAGTTTTTGAAGACGTTTTGGAAAATATGCAGAGAAAAGCAATGATATTAAATTAGAAAACCGTATTTGCTGTGATTTTCAGCGTATAAACGTATTGATGCTGAAATCCCCTACAGGGATGTCCAACCTGCGGCCCATTGTTTACACAAATTTTTTAATTGCATTTTCATAATCGTATCGAATTCGATATCACTGCTATCATAGTAACGTATATGGAAACAAAATGAATACGTCAGTTAATTGCTGCGTCAAGTGACGTCCAATGAACTAATCAATGAAAATTTTGTGGGCAGAGTTTATCATAAAGACGCTTGCCCCAAGTATCATTTTTAGTATTCACTTTGTTTTGCAAATATGTTATTTCCAAACATTTTTTACAATATCAAATGATAACTATTAATGATTTATTGGTTGTCGTCGTCGTTTGAAGGGTATCCACTCCAGGTCAGACACAAACAGGACTGGGGCCGAGAGTTTATTCTTTTACTACCCCAGACTGCTGCACTGCCTGAATCAGATGCTGGCAGTGGTGTTATTAAGCCAGCATCGAGTTTCGTCATTCAAAACCGTCAGACCTCGTGCTCCATGTGGTGCCCGATGTATAGGGCACGCTGTTAGTAGATGGTCTGCGGTTTGCTCAGAGGCGTCACACTCGCAATTTGTGAAGAAGCGAGACCCCATTTGTGGAATTGCCCAACACCAGTCCGCAGGCGGTTGAGCTTAACCAAAGCTGCTCGGGGTAAGCCCATCACAACAGGCCTGGCACCGGTCTCCGGCACAAAAGCACGGAGCCTGGAAGCATTTTCACAATACTCCGTTTTCCATTTGTGATTTGTCCATTCAGAAGGGCGGATGCCAAGTCGGGCAAGGTTGTTCAAAAGATTCTGTGCACCTGGCACAAACGGGGTCTGGATCTTAGTCTCACTTGGCGAGTATCTGAGGATCCACTTAAAAAACCATACAAGATATGATCGGGGTCCAGAGATCCACGATGAGCCAAGGAGAGTGTCGCTCCCATTCGGCGAAGCTCAGTTGGCTGGATGCCTGAGAGTACAGTATGTGGTCTGTTGGAGTGGGACGCAGGCATCCAGTAACTATGCGCAAGGCGTCGTTCAAGACACTGTCGATGAGGCGAGTGTGAGCACTGCCACACCAGACTGGCGCACAGTACTCAGCTGTTGAGTAGACTAGAGACAAAGTGGCTATGCGTAGTGTTTTAGCACCAGCACCCCATCCCGAGCCCATGAGTCGCCTCAACAGTGTGACGCGCTAGGATAGTTTTTTGCGCAATGCCACTAAGTGATGACCAAACGTGAGCGATCTGTCCAGTTTTACCCCAAGGTAAGTAGGGGTTGGACAGAACGGTAAAAGTCTACCGTTGTTGTAGACCTTTAGCTCACGTTTGACCTCTCGGTTATTTAAGTGAAAGGCTGTCGTCACCGTCTTAGTGTGACTGAGCTTCAACCTCCAAGTCTGGGGATACGCTGAAAATGTAGACATGTCTTGGCTTAAAGTCCCCTCCAAGTCTTTCCAGTTTCCAGAAGAGTGCAACAATGCTAAATCATCAGCATAAACAAACTTTCTGGAAATCATGGAAGGAAGATTGTACATATAGATATTAAATCGGAGGGGAGCCAAGATCGATCCCTGAGGAACCCCGTTTTTAAGACGGCGTAGCCTGCTTTGCTTGCTGTCACCGGTGGTAAGGGTGAAACTTCGATTTCGGACAAGCTCCATGATCATTTTGACCATGTGCTTATCTGGAAGTAGTCTCAGCAGCTTGCAGGTAAGGCCACGGTGCCAGACAGTGTCATAAGCAGCTGTCAGATCGATAAATACGGCACCGGTCTTCTTTTTAGCCTCGAAAGAATCTTCGATATCCTGGGTTAGCAGAACAACTTGATCTACAGTTGACTTCCCGCGTCGGAACCCAGCCTGCTCTTTAAGAAGCAGTGGATCGATTAATGGTTCAACGCGGGCGTAGATAAGCCTCTCGAGGATCTTGTAGGGGACACAGCAGAGATTCGGTCGATAACTCTTTGGGTCCCCCACGGGCTATGCTGGTTTTAGGATCGTGACCACAAGCGCTCTTCTCCAGGTCTTGGGAATTTTGAGTCGACGCAAACAGGAAGAAAGGAAGTAACGTAACCAGGACTTCAAAACAGCTCCAGCATGGAGTATAAGCTCGGGGCAGATAGAATCAGGACCCGGAGCTTTATCTGGTTTTAAATGTTGGAGGGCAGCAGCAAATTCTCTCTGTGAAAAATTGTCAGAGATATTTAGTGCATCTGGTGTTGTGGCCCTCCAAAAGTCAGACACTTCTTGAGAGAAAAGTCGAGATGACTTGTGATCAATAGCCTCGATCGTATTTCCCATTTCTAACCAGCTGAGATGCAATAGCATCGGCTGAAACGGAACAGTGACGAGGAGAGTGTCGTGACCTACCAGCAAGGTTGTTCAAAATACTCCATGCTTTTCGACTAGAGTGTGAGAAGTCAATGCTCCGAACTGCTTCGGACCATCGATCCCTCCGATTTCTGTCAAGCTTGGAAAGCAGAGCTGTAGCAGCCAAACTTGAGTCGTCTCCCTGAGGAGACTGCAGGAAAGTTTTATAGAGGGATTCACACTCTGCATCCCAACACGGAATATAGTTATTTCGATACCCGCGTGGGATAGTCTTTTTGGCTGCTTTCTTAATGGTGTTACAGAAGTCCTGGTAAGCCGCATCCACATCAAGTGAATCAGGCGGCAACAAAGTCTTTGCGAATTTATTCGTCAAAGCAATGTAGTGACTCCATTTGGCCTTGCGGAAGTTCCATTGCTTAACAGGCATGCTTGGCACTGCCATAGCAAACCTTGGTGGTGTAATGAGTGAAGGTCGATGTTGTGACCTGGGGAACTTGTCAAAGACACGTCTATCCGGTAAGCGACTATTTGGACCTACGGTAGCGAAAGCTAGATCTGGATTGATGCCAGTGTTCCAGCGGCCGGAATAAAAACTGACAGCGTCCTTGGCATTATATAGGAGGGCAAGACAATTGATACTTGCCCACCCAGCCAAGCACTCACCATCCGGACTGTTGTCATCGTAACCCCAGTCAGCATGACGACAGTTAAAATCGCCAGCGTAAAGACAGGGGCTGAGGAAACACTGGGAGATCCAGGGTTTGCAATCGCGTTTGCGGTGGTTTGTAGACGTTGACTATTTTATAACTATCAACGTCCACACACAGCCACTCGATCTCCGATGTCGGTGGAGATTGGTCCAAAAGCGTGTATTTTAGTCGCTCGTGGACAAACGTGGCAAGGCCATGTTTCCTGCTTGAAGAAGACCCAGCTAGTTGGTACTTTGGTAGCACCAACTTCTCTGCATTAGTGCAGTGGGTCTCCTGCAGTAGGATGACGAGTGCCTCAGACTGCATAGCGAGGTGATGAAGAACGTTCATCTTGCTTGCAATGAGGCCTTCGATGTTCAGCTGAAGAATAGTGGGTCTTCGGAACTTGTTGGCAATGTGCCCTGAAAAGGACAGTTTTATCCTGGCATTGCCCCGTCCTGAAAAGAACGTTTGCCGATTAGCAGACCCACACTGAACATAGGAATGGGTGGATATCCTTTTGTTTTGATAGGTTCGGTTTCAGTCTGTCATCTTTGAAATCAATGAACAGACTTACTCACGGCCTAGGCAACTACCATCTGGACTTATTGGTAGTAAAGATAGTAACTTTGAACCAATGCGGAGTGCATAGTTTGGAATAAGATTACTGTAGTAGCAGCGATGCTGGTGGTGGTAAGTAAAGGAATCGTTTAGAATTATTGGGTTGCATTTACCTTTTGGTGTCAATTGACGACATCATACTTAAAACATTTTTCCTTCTTGTGGCACCTTGGTGTCAATTGCCATCGAAAACACTGAAAGGAATATATGTTGGGCCTAGAGTTGCACTGTTATCCAAGGAAAATGTCGCTCTTAGTCGGCAAAGCTCAGCTGACTGGATACCTGAAAGTATTAGTAGGCTGTCAGTTGGAGTGGGACGCAGGCATCCAGTGACAATGCACAAAGCGTCATGCAGGACACCGTCTATAAAAATCGAGTGTTAGCGCTGCGACACCAGACTGGTGCGCAGTACTCAGCAGTTAAGTAGTCAACAGACTGTTTTTTCAGGCAGCTGTGCACAGTGTTTTAGCAGCAGCATCTCATTCTGAGCCTGCAAGTTGTTTCAGCAGTGTGACGCGCTAATATAGTTTTTTACTCAAGGCCACGAGATGGTGACAAAATGTGAGCGATTTGTCCACAAAATAAGTGAGGTTGAACAAAATGATAAAATTCTAATGCTGTCGTAAACATTTAGTTCATGCTTGGCCTTTTCGTTATTTAAATAAAACGCTGTCGTCACCGTCTTAGTGTGACTACGCCCCTCAAAGACCTTTCAGTTTCCAGAGGAGTAAAACAATGCTAGATTGTCTGCGTAGGTAAACTTTCAGGAAATTGTGGAGGGCAGATGTAGACGTAAATATAAAAGGTTGGAAAAGAGAGGAGCACAGATTGATGCCTGAGACTGTTTTTTCAGACGGCGAATTCTGCTTTGCTTGCTGTCACCGGTTGCAAGAGGGAAATTTCGGTTTTAAACAATCTCAATGATCATTCTGACCATGTGCTTATCTGGAAGAAGTCTCAAGCAGCTTGCATGCAAGGCCATAAAGAGTCATATGCCGCTATCAGATCGACAAATCCACAAAAAATCCTGGATGTTTTTAATTAATAACTTGATCCACAGTTGATTTTTTGCGTCGAAACTCAGCCTGCTTTCTAGAGAGCAATGGATCTATAATTGGTTCAACACAGGTGTAGATAAATTTTTCGAGAATCTGTAGGAGTCACAGAACGCAAATATCTGTCGATAACTCTTTGGGACCCCTACTAGTTTAATCAGCATTGGAATTGCAACCACAAGCGCTCTTCTCCAGATCTTGGGAATTTGAATCAGTGCAACCAGGAAGAAAGAAACTCACGTAACCAAGACTTCAAAGCAGCTCCAGCATGGACATTTTTAACACTTGTTTGTAATGATTTTAATAGTTTCACATTTCACTGAGATTCCTAATTAGTTAATTAATTTTAAATTTATATTTTAATACTCTTTATTTGGTCGTGGCATCTGATACTAGAAAGTTGAGATTTCATAGACATTTTTTAATTTTGCGGCCGCTGAATGCACTCAATTTTATAACTTGGCCCATTATGAAAAAAGGTTGAACATCCCTGCGCCTATCATATGCAATCATTATAGACTAAAAAATGTTTAACCTGTATTTATTTAAAAATAAATGTTATAGCTTTTTGTCACATTTTTTAATCCTTTGGGTGTGATGAGAGTGCCTTATGAGCAAAATTAAACAAAAATTTCGCACATAGGCTTTCTAAAACACGTAATAAATTAAAAGAAATTTTTTTTAGCAAACGCATTATTGCTTCTAAAAATTGTCAGAGCTGGACTTGAGACACAGAGGTTCGAGACTGAGGCAAGAAGAGACTTTGGGATAGCGAGACCGAAACGAGACTTTAGAGCAGCAAGACTCAGGAGAATAAATATAGAGATAAAAATAAAAATAAAGCAGCTATGATCACATTTACCAACAGAATTATCCAAAAATAAGAAAACAAATACTTTTTTGAATGTTTTTTTTTTAATTATTGAATAAGTGAAGTCGAAAAATAATTTCTCCCTCTCCGGAACCGTAATTTAACGAATAAGTACGAAAATAATCTCCGCAGCGTCAAGTGTAGTGATTTACATTGCTTTAAAATAAAAATTCAAAAAAACTTTGTTGCTATTGAATTTATCTGATTCGACTTGAGCAACGTCATTAAAAATCATCCAAAACTAGCTATTTTATTTTGTTGCTGAAACAGCTACATACCGAGTTGGGATGCAAAGTAAAACTCTCTGTACAACTTTCTTACAGTCCCTTGAGATGAAACGGTAGTCGCTGATAGAGTTTTACCGCACAGACTTGGCAGGAAACGGAGGGATCAATGGTTTTGATCAGAGCATCAACTTTTTACACTCTAGTTGAAAAGCATGGTGTTATGTTTAAAACAATCCTACTGGTAGGTTACAACACTCCCTTTGTCACTGCCCCATTTGAGCATATGCTATTGCATTTTAGCTATTCAGAAACGGCGAGGTACGATGCTGCTCACCGCAAGTCAACTCGACTTGTTTCCCAAAAAGTTTCTGACTTTTAGAGAACTTAATTTTTCACAAAGAAAATTTCCTGCTGCCCTGCAATACTTAAAACCAGGTAAAGTTCCGGCTTTTGATTCCAAATGCTAATATCAATGCGGAGTTACTTTTAAGTCGAGTTTACCTGATTTCCTTTTTTCTTGCTTGCACCGATTACCGAAATTCTTGAAATTAAGAAATTTTTGAGATGAGCGCTTGTAGTCCGATTCCAAAACCAATGAAGCCTGTAAAGGACCCAAAGACCTATTAAAGGATATTTTTAATCTCTAACTCCTAAACGATCCTCGAGAGACTTAGATTAGCTGGCGCCAGACCAAGGTAATTATTGATTTATTGCTTCATAGGAAGAAAGCTGGGTTTCGATGCCGGCAATTAACCGTAGACCAATTTGTTCTGTAACCTAATGCAGGACATCAAAGATTCTTTTGAAAGAACGGTGCTGTCGATTTGAAGCTGCCTATGACACAGCATGGTATCGTGGCCTGGTAGTAAGCAAAGCCAACTCCAATGTCGGAGAAACAACGTTTTTCAGAGATCGGTCTTGGCTCTCTTCCATCTAAGACTTAAACATCCCATTCATAGAATTCACTCGATTTATCTCTGATCATGTTTGCAATATTATTAATTTTTCCAAGCTCATTTTTACCAAAATAAATTAATGTTTTATCTGATTAATATATATGGTTTATTTTTGAGAAAATCAATGCTGTTTTTTTAAATCAACATGATTTCCTTTTTTACCGCAAGCAGTATTGCTGCTACTACTGTAATCTTAATCCAAATCACTCCACATTGGTTCAAAATTACTATCTTTACTACCTCTCAAGTCATTAATTAACTATCCCTTGATATTGTAAAAAATGTTTGGAAATAACACATTCAATGTTGATTTAATCGTAAAAAGTTATGAATACTGAAAATGATACTCGGGGCAAGCGTCTTTATGATAAGCTCCGTCCACAAAAGTTTTTATAGACCAGTTCATTGGACGTCATTCGATGCAGCAATCAGCTGATGTATTCACTTAGTTTTCCTATATGTTACTATGACAGCAGTGACGTTGAATTTGATACAGTTATAAAAATATAACTAAAAAATTTGTGTAAGCAGTGGGCCGCAGGTTGGACATCCCTGTTTTAGAGTACTATTCGTTACTATAAAATAATTAGTACTGTACTAAAAAACAAAAAAAGGCTCGGAGTTTAGTTGGACACGATTTTTTTGCACTAACTCGCTCTCGTCATCACAAGGCAGGGATGAATTAAGCTATACATCTGATCGAGTATCCGATCTGATCTGATCGAGTAAAACTTAAAATTAAAAAATGATTGAAGGAAAAAGTTTGCAGAGGTTTTCAGTAAAAGGAATCACCAAAATTAATCGGCAAATTTCAATGATTTTTATTAATGTTGGTTTCAATTTTGCAAAGCCGAAGTTGTTGGAAGTCAAAGATTTTGGACAAAGTCGGATTCAGTTTGGATTTTTATTGAACGCTCGTTGTTTACAATCTCGCACCACGGGCATTCCAAAAACAGTTTATCCAAAGAAATGGTTTTAATCATAAAAATATTTTTAAACAAGCTAGAACGACAACCTTAAAGAATTCCATGTCAGCATTTTTGGAATGACCACAGTTGTTTAAAGCAAGGTCTCTAGAAATAAGTTGCAACCTTATTCATATTGAACGTATAAATTTATGGTTATAAATGTTCACTTTCTAATATAACAAATAAATTAAATAGTTTCAAATTTCAGATGAGATTCCGAAGGAGAGAAATTTAAATTACAAAAGAATATTATGCCACAGAGGCTAAGCAAAAAATTTATTCTTCTATACTTATCTAGTAAAATCGCTAAAGTTTAAGTTTGTACAAGATGATTGAGGCAGTAAACAAATTTAAACGCCACGTTTTTTTATAGAACAGGAGCGGGAAACCTGATTGCATTCGCGGGCCGCATTCTAGAATTAAAAATTAGGTGTGGACCGCATTCGTTTCAACGAAGTGAGTCGTGTTATTTTGGTTTGGAAAGTGGGCCACGGTATGAAAAAGACTGAAAACCACTGAACTAAATGTTTGTCCCAAAAACACCAGATAATATTACTAGACCATACAGCCGGACAACAGCTCGACTTCAAGTAACTTAAAAACTTTCCCGTTTTTTAAGTGGCTTAGTTTTATATAATATAGTCTAAATACCTCGTGTTCATAATTATATGTTCAAGTTTATTAAAGTTTAACCACAAGAGTTTTGACAGAATACAGCAATTTGGAGTTTAAGAGTTAAAAAATTGCTTTTTGAGTGTTTTATTTCACGATTATTATCATAACAAAGTTGCAAAAAACTCAATGTCAACAAAAGATCTAAAGGCGTGTGCTAATCGTTTAAAGTAGGGGTTTTCCACCTTTTTTAACCCATAGACCCCTTTGATCTAAATATTATTTGGTGGACTCTTACAAAAACAAAAGGATTTTTTCGCCAAAACCGAGATGAAGACCTTTTTTTGATTTTTTATGTCCACATTCTATAATGGTTCACAAGCAAATTAGCTATTTGTTTACAATACTTTTTTATTAGTTTATTCATTAAGATATCATCAGCAAGCAAATTTTTTTAAAAAATGCAGATTGAATAAAAAAAAACACTTCACACACAAAAAAATAATTAACTTTATAAAGCTTAGATTTAGATTACATTGTAAAAAAAACAAAAATTCAATAATAAATGTACTAAAATTTTGGTTTAAAATATTTTGGATCGAATTTTTATCAACATTTCATTGTGACTATTTTGCTTTGTTTCGTAAACGATCTCAAAAAATTTGTTTTCCAATGATTGACCTGAGATCGTTTGTCCGTAATCAAGAACTCATAAACACATCAGCCATGTAGTGCCCTCCTGTGGCACTTTTTCATGTTGACAAACAACTTGTAAGTTTGGGGACAGAAATTACTGTCGATTAATCGTCTTTGTCGCAGCAAAAATAAACTACACTTGTTAATAATAAAACGAGTTTTATAAGAAGAAATTTCTATAATTTATCCTTTTGATAGAAGAGAATATAAGGTGATCTTGTTGGGTTGTGTCCTGTAACTTCACATTCATAAATATTTTGGATATTTTGATCATTCATCCGTAACCAAGAACTCAACCCACTATGAAACACATCAGCCGTGTAGTGCCCTCCTGTGGCACGTTCTCCATGATGACAAACAACTGCAAACAACTTGTAAGTACGCTGAGCCAGCGAATATTTTCTGGAAGTCTTCGAGAGCAAGTCTTCGGAGATTATTAAGTTGTTTCTGAATTCCATCCGGCGATCAATTTTTTTCAAACCTTCGTTTTTGTCGTAAACAAACCGTTTGAGATGAAGAATCAAAATAGGTGGCAAAATTTCAATAAACTGTTGTCTTGTTATACTTCGATTACTTTCACTTTCAGGAAAACTCTCTTTTTCAGTTAGAGCAAAAAGAGTATCTTCAACTGACCAGCACCGATCATGGTTAGAAAATGTAAGTGGTAGAGAAAAAAATGGCTCATGGGAATTAGATATTTTCTGTTCTGGTTGAGTCACAGAAGTGCAAAGTTTACCTCCGAAAATTTTTGTGATTGGAGTGTCTTCGACATTTTCAGTGACAAAAGGATCGAAAGACATCATTTCTTTGTGAAGACCATTCAAAACAAAACATAAAAATTCTTCGGCGTCTTCTTGTCTTTCACTAAGGCTGGCTTTACACGATCAAGTTTCTTGCAGAAAGATTCTTGCCTCAATATTGTATCTGTGGTAAAGTATCGCGCTTAAGATCATTGAGCAAGATTGCTAGCAATTTTGCTCAACAAAAATCTTGCTTCCTGTAAAAAAAGTGCTTTTCAAAAAGCGTTTTTTTTTTGAAAACACGCTTTTTTCTTAAGCGCGTCTTGCTGAAATCTTGCTAGGAATAGAGCGAGGTTTTATTTTCCAGCAAGATTTCAGCAAGACTTTCAAGAAAAAAGAAGAAACAAGAAAAAACGCTTTTTGAAAAGCACTTTTTTACAGGAAGCAAGATTTTTGTTGAGCAATTTAAGCGCGGTACTTTACCACAGATACAATATTGAGTAAAGAATCTTTCTGCAAGAAACTTGATCGTGTAAAGCCAGCCTAACCAATGATCAGAACCGATAGATATGAGCAAAGTATAAACGCAATGAGGCATCAACGGTGGGTAGTTGCACAATTTTGAATCCGTATCAAATTGAGAAACAAATTTGACAAAACACTGAATAAATGGAAAGTAAATTTCTGTGCTATTTGAAGAAAAAGCTAAGCTTTTCAAAAAATTGATGAAATGGAGAGCACATGACAAGAGATTGTAGTATGGCGTTGATGTAACATTGATTCCCCGATTTTATTAAACCTCTCGGTGATATGGTGACTTTTTCAAAAGCTGTAAGCAAATCAAATAACTTTATAGCTTCATATAAGCTGACATTGTTTTCATAATTGAAATGTTTCAAACGATTTTCAAATAAATTAAGTTGAATGGGAACGAACTTGTCTTTTCGCTTCACTCTTTTTCGCTTTTTTGAACCAGTTTGTTTGTTGTTCTTTTTTGTTCCAACAAAGAAGGAAATTCACTTTACCCCGTCTTTTTGTAAATCGAACCCTTTTGAACTATTCCAGTTCATATTCTTTTTCAAGTTTTTCGCCAGCGAAAAGATTTTTTTGATAAAAATTGTAAACAAAGTACAACCTGATTAAAAAATGAAATGTTTTTGATGAATTCGCTTAATTTTGATAAAATTTTCAAATAACTAAATTATTCTCAAATTACAGCGAAAGAATTATTCTTACTTTGTATATTAGGAGTAGGCAAAAATGGATAATTTGGCGGTCAAAAATGTTTTTTTGAGATGCAAGTAAAGTAAGAAAAGATCTTCATGTCAATTTATTTTACAAATCTTTAACCGTTATATATCTTGCAATGTTTCAAAGTGCTTCGATTTAAATACATGAAAATGTGATAAAGTTCTTGCAAATCTAAATAACTTTATAATTTTGAATGTACAGCAATAATATAGAACTTCTAAGCTCTCTATCTCCAAACCTAAATAATCTATCTTGTCCATACAAAATAGTTACGTTGTTCAAAAGTAATCGCGAAAACAAGAACAAAATATAGAAACTTAATTGTATAAACTTCTTTGTTGAAAACTGACTCTCAACGACGCGAGAGTTTGACTTATCTGACTTGGTTGTGAAATTGCGGCTACAAATACCAAAATTTCCGCCATTTTTTTTAAAGTCCAATAGCATCACCATTATTGTAGCACGTGAGTGATAAATGTGATTTTATTGCTTCAGATTCATCTGTTGATTTTTGTCTTTTTTTAGTATAATCTCACGCAGTTTAATAATTTCAAACTCGATACTGTAAAAAATTTATACGAAAAGATGGAAAAAAATTTTCTTAAATTTTAGATAAATTTTAAATTTTAAATTTTTTTAATTGTTTTTAACATAAATTTTTTTCGATCACTTCACTTTGTGATTCAAACAAAGAATGTTACTTTTGTGCATAAATTTATTTTTCAATAAACAAAAAATGATTCTTCGTTTTTTTTGTTTTTTTTTTATTTGGAGCGAATAAGAACAAAGCCATTGCAAGAAAAACAAAAGCCTGTCATGAAAAAATATCTTCCAACCGGTTAATTAGCCGACCAAATAACGAACAAATAAAAGTTTTGACAATAGGTTCAATGAATTTCGCACGGTTCAATTAATTATTGCTTTGAGCACATTTCAAATTTAGTAATTTACTGCTTATTTATTTATTTATTTATTTATTTATTTGAGTCAGACACGAGGTCCATAGAAAAGAGAAAAAACACTCACAACAACAACAACAACAGCAACAACAACAACAACAACAACAAAAAAAAAAAAAAAACAAGCCGGAAAGAAAAATAGAACATTTGAATTACATCAACAATTCAAGACAAAGTTTATTATAGTCACTCTGGTAGAAGAAATTGCTATACACGTATTATTACTATTTAACATATACAGTACATTACTAGAAAGGCAGTACCGTTCTATAAATCGATAAATAAGTTTTCTCTGTAGTGCATCAAAAGTGGGAATATTTGCTTTTACTTGTAGTTCTCTTGCACTAACATTACGCTTGAGCCCATGAATTAACCGAAAGGAATCATTGTATGCAACTCGTAAGTGATTTAATGAAGAGTATAGATATTTAGACAATAAATGACTAGCATAAAACGAAGTACAGTGATAATTAAATAGTATATTTTTTATAGTACGGGAACATTTTGAAAAAGTTGCTTTTAGTTGATATGATTTTCCATATAACGAACTTGCCGACAAATATCATCATCATCTTTAAGATTATTATTAACAAAAAGACCCAGATACTTTACATTATTTTTAAATTTTACTACATTGTTGCAAAGAAAGACTTTTGGAACATTTGAAATCGAAAAATATTTAGGCAAAAATAATACACCAACTGATTTACTACAATTAAATGTAATATCATGTTCAACGGCGTAGTTACTACAAACATCAAGTAAATCTTGTAGACCATCTAAATCAGGAGAAAAGGAACATAAATCATCAGCATAAATAATATGATTAAGTCGCGAGTTGCCAAGAAAGCAACCAGATTTTACACAATTTAATTTAACTGATAAGTCATCAATATATAAAGTAAACAGGTATGGACTAAGCATACCACCCTTTCTAACACCATTTGATACAGAAAAAGGATTAGATAAACAGTTACCCCATTTTACTTTCATATTTTGTTTACTATACCAATAGTATAAAATTCTAACAAAACAAGTAGGCATATTTCTCTCTATTAGTTTTTTAAATAACATTTTTAATGGTTAACCCGATCAAAAGCCTTTGAAGCATCTAAAAAAGCACAATACACTGGGCTACCTTGTTTATGATACGATGATATTAATTGCTTTAAAGTGAATACACGCATATCACTTGAAACTTTAGCTTTAAAACCAAATTGATTATCACATGTTTTAAAAACCTCAGAGCAGATATCAAGTATAATACTCGTATGTTCAAACAATTCAATAAGATGGTAGCTATAGCAATAGGACGAAAGTTGTTGGCATCATTAATATTTCCATTAATATTCTTAAGAGTTGGAATTATAACAGTATCAAGACAATTAGAGGGAATGTATCCATGCTTTAAACACATATTACAATATAAACTCAAATAAACATTTATGATTGGGTCACAAAAACGAAGATGTTCAGCTGACAATTTATCAACACCAACAGATTTGTTTAGCGGTAATTTTACAAGAAGTGAGCACACTAGCTTTATGCTACAGTAAAATTTGTTTATGTTTTTGTTTTGTGCACCATCACAAAGATGATGAAGAACAGCTGTTTTATAGCATTGTGATTGTAAAGAATTTAGTAGCTGGCTATATTGACTTCTCCACATTTCAGTTATGGATATGGGAGTGAATATAAAGAGGTTGGAAAAAGAGGAGCACAGACTGATCTCTGAGACTGTCTTTCAGACGGCGAATTCTGCTTTGCTTGCTGTCACCGATTGCAAGAGTGAAGCTTCGGTTTCGGACAATCTCAATGATCATTCTGACCATGTGCTTATCTGGAAGAAGTCTCAAGCAGCTTGCATGTAAGGTCGTAAAGAGTCATATGCCGCTATCAGATCGACAAATCCACAAAAAATCCTGGATGTTTTTAATTAATAAAATAACTTGATCCACAGTTGATTTTTTGCGTCGAAACTCAGCCTACTCTCTAAAGAGCAATGGATCTATAATTGGTTCAACGCAGGTGTAGATAAATTTTTCGAGAATCTGTAAGAGACACAGACCAGAAATATCTGTCGATAACTCTTTGGGACCCCTACTGGTTTCATCAGCTTTGGGATTGGAACCACAAGCGCTTTTCTCCGGATCTTGGGAATTTGAATCAGTGCAACCAGGAAGAAAGAAACTCACGTAACCAGGACTTCAAAGCAGCTCCAGCATGGACATTTTTAATACTAGTGACGTAATGATTTTAATAGTTTCACATTTCACTGAGATTCCTAATTAATTAATTAATTTTAAATTTATATTTTAATACTCTTTATTTGGTCGTGGCATCTGATACTAGAAAGTTGAGATTTCATAGACATTTTTTAATTTTGCGGCCGCTGAATGCACTCAATTTTATAACTTGGCCCATTATGAAAAATGGTTGAACATCCCTGCCCCTGTCATACGCAATCATTATAGACTAAAAAATGTTTAACCTGTATTTATTTAAAAATAAATGTTACAGCTTTTTGTCACATTTTTTAATTTTAAGGGTTTCTAAAAAATGTTAAGAGTTAAAAAAATTCTTAGCAAACGCATTATTGCTTCTACAAATTGTCAGAGCTGGACTTGAGACACGGAGGTTGGAGACGGAGTTGAGAAGAGACTTTGGGATAACTAGACCGAGACAAGACTTTAGAGCAGCGAGACAGAGACGAGATACAAGACTTTACGTAAGTTGCTTTAGTTTAAGCTGGAGATCCGGAACCGGAGTCGTTTTTTAGATATTCTAAAGTTGGAGTTCCTTTTTTTAGATATGTTAGACTCAGGAGAATAAATATAGAGATAAAAATAAAAATAAAGCAGCTATGATCACATTTACCAACAGAATTATCCAAAAATAAGAAAACAATACTTTTTTGAATGTTTTTTTTTTTAATTATTGAATACGTGGAGTCGAAAAATAATTTCTCCCTCTCCGGAACCGTAATTTAACGAATAAGTACGAAAATAATCTCCGCAGCGTCAAGTGTAGTGATTTACATAGCTTTAAAATAAAAATTCAAAAAAACTTTGTTGCTATTGAATTTATCTGATTCGACTTGAGCAACGTCATTAAAAATCATCCAAAAATAGCTATTTTATTTTGTTGCTGAAACAGCTACATACCGAGTTGGGATGCAAAGTAAAACTCTCTGTACAACTTTCTTACAGTCCCTTGAGATGAAACGGTAGTCGCTGATAGAGTTTTACCGCACAGACTTGGCAGAAAACGGAGGGATCAATGGT
Source organism: Diplosoma virens (assembly GCA_963680785.1). NCBI lineage: Eukaryota > Metazoa > Chordata > Ascidiacea > Aplousobranchia > Didemnidae > Diplosoma > Diplosoma virens. The sequence goes on along the minus strand of OY796885.1, from coordinate 44,570,080 downwards.
TTTGATCAGAGCATCAACTTTTTACACTCTAGTTGAAAAGCATGGTGGTATGTTTAAAACAATCCTACTGGTAGGTTACAACACTCTTTTTGTCACTGCCCCATTTGAGCATATGCTATTGCATTTTAGCTATTCAGAAACGGCGAGGTACGATGCTGCTCACCGCAAGTCAACTCGACTTGTTTCCCAAAAAGTTTCTGACTTTTAGAGAACCATACTCAGTAGCCATTTTTGAGATTAATTTTTCACAAAGAAAATTTCCTGCTGCCCTGCAATACTTAAAACCAGGCAAAGTTCCGGCTTCTGATTCCATCTGCTAATATCAATGCGGAGTTACTTTTAAGTCGAGTTTACCTGATTTCCTTTTTTCTTGCTTGCACCGACTACCGAAATTGTTGAAATTGAAAAATTTTAAGATGAGCGCTTGTAGTCCGATTTCTGATCCCTAACTCCTAAATGATCCTCGAGAGCTTAGCTTAGCCGGCGCCAGGCCAAGCTAATTATTGATTTATTGCTTCATAGGAAGAAAGCTGGATTTCGATGCCGGCAGTCAACTGTAGGCCAATTTGTTCTGTAATCTAATGCAGGACATCAAAGATTCTTTTGAAAGAACGGTGCTGTCGATTTGAAGCTGCCTATGACACAGCATGGTATCGTGGCCTGGTAGTAAGCAAAGCCAGCTTCAATGTCGGAGAAACGACGTTTTTCAGAGATCGGTCTTGGCTCTCTTCCATCTAAGATTTAAACATCCCATTCATAGAATTCACTCGATTTATCTTTGATCATGTTTGCAATATCATTAATTTTTCCAAGCTCATTTTTATAGAAATAAATCGATGTTTTATCTGATTAATATATATATGGTTTATCTTTGAGAAAGTCAAAGCTATTTTTGTAAATATAAATTATATTTGATTTATAATTGTTTTACACATGTATGCTTACATACGTAAACAATACTCACAAGCGTTGGAATTTCGGCAAAGCCAACTGGGAACTATACGGCTTCGTCACAAACCAGCTATCTCAGGAATTACTATCTTCTGGCTCTAGCTCTATTAATGAGACCAGGACTTCTGTAATACCATTTTTGCAGCAGCAGAACTGTCAAGTTTAACATAGACCGTGTGGGATGCGGAGTGTGAACTCCTCTACCAGGTTTTTCTACCTGACCCGCAGGGTGAAGCAACTACAGTAGTTCAGCTCTTTCGCCTTGCTGTCTCATCTTGATAAAAAACAAAATATCGCTGATCCAAGGCTGTCAATAACATCAACTTTACGCACTCCAGTTGGCTGGCATGGAATGTAATCAACAACATGACCAGCAAAATCAAACACACACACTGCCTCTGCCCAATTACCGCCTAATCGATTGCCTCGCAATTGGTTAAAAATTGTGTACATAAAACAACGTAAGTCAGCCAGAATCACTGTTAAAGAGATCTCCTAATTTGAAGGACTTCAACACCACCCGTCAATTGCATCTCTGAAGATTTTTCTCCGGAAGTATTTGAAAATGGCCTCCGGCTATTAAAGTCTAGAAAAACTCCGGACCTGACACTGTATGCCCAGAGCTAATACTCCATGCCGGCTCTCCTGTGAAGTCCTGGTTAAATAAGTTACTGTCTTACTGCGTGCGCCAACTCAAGCTTCCAAATATTTGGAGGAGAGCATTAGTGTTGCCATCTCAAAGCTGAATAAGCCATTAAGGGACCCAAAGAGCAATAGACTTATTTCTTTCCTTTGTGTCCTCTTCAAGATCTTGGAGACACTTATCTATGTCTGCGTCAAGCCAATTATTGACCCAATGCCACCTAGCGAGCAAACTGGGTTTCGGCGGGGAAAATCGAGCGTAGATCAAGTCACTCTTCTAACTCAAGAAACTGAAGATAGCTTTTCGGCCTAAAAGAAGGCCAACGCTCTGTTTGTCGATCTCACAGCAGCCTACAATACTGTATGGCACCGCGGCCTCACCTGTACGTTACTTCGTGTTTTTCCGGACAGGTATATGATATTATTGATTATCATACTTGTTCATAATTAACCTTTTACCCTCACCACCGGTGCCGGAAAACAAAGCAGGTTACAACACCTTAAGACTGGCATCTTACAAGGATCAGTCCTGGCTCCCCTCTTGTTTAATATCTACGTATATATATGATCTGCCATTGACATTTGGCAGAAAATTTGCTTATGCTGATCACCTGGCCATCTTGCACTATGCAAACAATTGGGAGGCGTTAGAGGAGACCCTTACTCAGGACATGGCAACCCTATCTCTCCATGGCAACTCTACAATGGAAGCTCAAGCTCAGTACAGCAAAGATTGTGTCTGCAGCCTTCCATTTTAACAAGAAAAAGACACGATGTGATGTGAACTTAACATTCTTTTCAACAGACCAACCCTACCGTTTAGTGCTGAATTCACTTATCTCGACATCAAGCTGGATTGGGCACTCACGTTTCGCCGACACTTAGAGTCTCTGCGCAAGAAGTCAACATCTCGCGTTGGTCTTTTAAAGCAATTAACAGAATCAAGCTGGGATACGAATGTCACAATACTTCGCACAGCCACCCTTGCCTTAGTTCGTTCCACGGCTGAGTACTGTGCGCCTTTTTGGTGTTGCAGTGCTCATACTTTCCCGTGCTCTTAGATGCCGACAAGAGCTTGGTGATCTGACTGAATGAAACATATTCGGCCCTTTAGTAAATATTCCAGCTCCCGTCCATCTCCCCCAAACCAAGAAGAAGAAGAGAAATCGAAAACACAGCTTTGATATTTGGACATTTCATATTGGTCATGGCATAATACATTGGCGGGAATCACATTTAGAAAAATTTACAATTTGGCTTAATGCTTTATTTCTGCTTCTATAAGTCAAACTGAGTTGGATTACAGTATGTCAATATCAGACTGCAAACCCAAAAGAAGTCGCGTGTATTCGGTCACAATAATTTAAAATCGTGTTATTTTCTGATAAAGTGAACCTTCGATTCGCACAACAAATGATTAAAACAAAAAATTTTTTTGAAATAACTTCAGGTAGGCCTATGTTGGGTGATAAGTCAACACTTTTTTATGGTCCTGTGTATCATTTAGTCTATTGTGTAGATAAGGAACTTTAGGATACAACAATAATATGACCACATGCCCCATTAAACACGATACAAACCCACTTTATCATCAACCCCAGCCAACATTTTTTGTGATTTTATCCGGTATTTAATGCATTATGGTAATTTTTTAAATATTTTGTTGAGAGTGCCTTTTTAATCAAAAAAAGCCCTTTTATAATTTTGCTAGTCTCGCCATAAATTTTTCCGACTCTCCAGCTCATGGTTTCACAGTAGATGTATCTCTTTTAAGTCTATGTTAGCTAGCAGTCATGAAAACCTTGAGGTCAGTTTTTAGTGGTCTCGGTCTCGAACATACGCTGGTTGTCTTGGTCTCGTTCTTTTATATGGGTCTCAAGAACGAACATTGTTTGATACTTTTGTACTTTATGTGATTGTGATGATTTTTGTAATTTGCTTGAAAACGACATTCAATTGGCTAGCTTTGTTGAATTTAAAGTGGTAAAAAGCTAAAGGTAGATTTAGACTGGAAGCGGAAAAAGCAAGGGAAAATGTAATAGTTGAAAGCGTAAGGAAAAATTACGATTTCTGCTTGAACGATATTCAAATTAACTTGAATTTAAAGGTTTTTAAATATTTAGTTAAAAACTTTTTTTGGTTAAATTTAAATTTAGACTGCAGTAGTGATAACGCTAAGCAAATTACCAAAAAAATTGTTTACAGAGATACGACTTTAAACGGGTGGTGCAATAGGATAAGCCTACAATAGCTTGTTAAAAGTTGTGATCTATAAAAAAAGCTATTGTATAGTGTCGTCGAAATGCGTGAGCTCATGTTTACGTGGCCGTATCGGCCTAGTTTCTGCTTTCCGTTTTTAACAGAAACAGCGTTGTACACTGGCAGTGTGACCCCATTGAGAAATTTATGTGAAATGACTTTCTTAACCCTTTAAAACATCTCTTATCAATCCTCTATAATTAAATAATGTTTTCTGGAAAAGCTCTTACGCTATCGAAAATGCTTTGTTTATATCCATAAATGATTTTTTACCAAATGATATTACAGATAAACCATTACCGCTTGCACAGCGAATTTCGTCATTACTACTCGTTGCTCGTTACCGTTGAAAAGGTCAAAGAGACAACAGATATCATTCATTTACATGTAACAGGCGTTTTTCTGCTCACATGTCAGAGTGTCACCACACTGAGTTATCCTACCGACATTGCTTCGAGTGCACTCCAAAAATGCCTAAACTTTTTCCTAAATATGATAGAATTAGTCGAATTCATTTTATTTGTCTTTTCATTCAATTTGTCCTACGGCTGTTTTTTCCTGGTCCCAAGAAATTTTTTATAATATGTGTATATTCCAGTTTGTCTTATTTAATTCGCTCAATTAGTCTCCTCGTTATCTTTTTTTGTTGAGCACATACGTAATTTGTAGAATTGATTCAGACATTCAAGCCGTATTCACAGCTTTGTTAATTTAAGCACCAATCTTTTGTTACAGCTCGTCAGTGATGCATATCTCACTGAAATTCCAACCAACTAGATGTTATTTCACTCACAGTAGACAACACCACTAGACCACGCAGCCAGACAACAACTCGACTTTAATTAAGTACCAGCAAGTTTTCCCGGCTTTGCCGCGCAAGGAATTTATAACATTTACTATGTCCAAGACCGTAAGTCATGACCAGGACTTACTCAACAAGCGTTAAGCATTGCTTTACTTTCCTAGAGCTTGACGAGCAAAAAAAATATTATATGATTATGAACATTTTGTATTTAGACTATACTGTATATAAAAAACAAACTACTTAAAACGAGAAGGCATAGATTCAATTTTTGCTCTTGTTAGAGCTCTTCCGTGATGCATGTCTTTTTTGGATTCGACCCAAGATATTGGAAACAAATTTCAAGTCAAGACTTCTTTTTTTGAGATCACTATGACGTCAGGACAAAAATTGAGAAATCGCACACAAATTCCCAGTGAAGACCTTTTTTTAGAGATCACTAAATTCGTGCGACGGAAATTAAATTCGTTTCAACGAAGTGAGTTGTTAAGTTATTTTGGTTTGGAAAGTGGGCCACGGTATGAAAAAGGTTGAAAATCACTGAACTAAATGTTTGTCCCAAAAACACCAGATAATATTACTAGACCATACAGCCGGACAACAACTCGACTTCAAGTAACTTAAAAACTTTCTCGCCTTTTAAGTGGCTTAGTTTTATATAGTATAGTCTAAATACCTCGTGTTCATAATTATATGTTCAAGTTTATTAAAGTTTAACTACAAGAGTCTTGACGGAGTACAGCAATTTGGAGTTTAAGAGTTAAAAAAATTGCTTTTTGTGTGTTTCACGATTATTATCATAACAAAGTTGCAAAAAACTCAATGTCAACAAAAGATCTAAAGGCGTGAGCTAATCGTTTAAAGTAGGGGTTTTCCACCTTTTTTAACCCATAGACCCCTTTGATCTAAATATTACTTGGTGGACTCTTACAAAAACAAAAGAATTTTTTTCGCCGAAACCGAGATGAAAACCTTTTTTTGATTTTTTGTGTCCACATTCTAGTTGCCAGCGTGCTGAATTCAAATATATTACGCTGAAATCGAAATGAAGACAAAAAAATCGAACGAACACAAAAAAGTTATTACATCAATCCAACCAGCATTTTCGGCTGAAAACGTTTTACATGTCAAAATGATAACCTATTTTTTGTTCGTCGATTTTAATTTGAAGTTTGAGTTCAAATTCTCAGGGAAATGAAATCCAAATATTTTGTTAACTGTGTTGTCCTCTAAACAACCAGACCAAAATAACACCACGGAACTCTAATTAAATATTTTTGTGTGGAACCCAGAAATTTTTCGTGAATCCTGAAGTTCAACATGAACCCCGATTCAGAACCCTTGGTTTGAAGCGAAAAACGAAATTGCTTGAAAGATAAACCAAGAAAATGTGAATATTTCAAGATAGCAAAGTATCTCAGTGTTCTAAAAACTACTTCGAATAACCTACTCAAAGATAGGGAGAATATAAACAGTTTTGTAATACTACAAAAGAAACCGTTTCGTAATAACAAAACCAAATAGGAAGAAAACTTGTAACCGAGTTTTTGCTCGTTTGCATAGTTTGTCATTATTTCTAACCTTTTTGAGATGAAAAATTAGAAGAATTATTTTGTATGTAAGAAAAAAATAACTAGCAAATCCAACAACTGCAACACGTCCACATCGATAACCAAGCTAATGAAATATTTGAACAAAATTTCAACTATGATCGTGCTTTTAAACATTTTGAAAAAAAGTTTTATGAATATCGTGCTCTTTAACTTTGCTAACTGGCATACTTTGTGCGTTCCGGCCTTCTTTCCAGTTGAACAGATTTTTAGACGGGCTGTTTAATGATGATTTGACAAACATCAAAGCAAAGCTCTCTTGCCATATGTTAAAGGTTGTTTTTATTTAAAATCTAATCTTACATTGAAAAAAAAGTTTTTTCTTCTCGGTTTCGATTCTCGGTTTTTGATCTCGGTCTCATATCTTAAGTCGCAAAATTCGGTTTCGGTCTCGATCTCGACGTTTTTGGTCTTGACTATTAGGTTCTGGGTAATTTCATCGCAAAAAGTCTCACGAAACATTCCAGTGGGGAAAAAGTCTGATCCAAACGCTAATCTAAACCATAACTCTAAAGTAAAATTTACCGTAGCAGAATTTACTGGTTATCATATCACTGGAAGCTATCAAATTTATTCAGTATTTTTATTCTTATTTTTTACCCCTTCCTTGTTTTTCAATTATTTACCTTTCAGAATTAGGTGATATTAATTTAATTGTATTCTTGATCCATTTTTCCATTCGACGTTAAGTTGATAAGTGAAAACGTACTTGACTTTTTCAATAGCGAATGTTATAACGCGAAAGGTCAAGATAGTTTTCATACGAATCTACTGGCTCCCGAATTTTCGCTTATCTAAAAAATGACATTTTAAAAAATTTTGACTACTTTGACCTATGATTACAAAAATTCTGCGCTCCTTTGCTCAGTTTTTTCATTTAGCCTAAATTCCTTTTTCAATATTGCAGATTTACAAAGTTTATGATTTTTTAAAAATTAGTTTTCCCGATAACTTTCCAACTAAAAACAACTATTTTTTCCACAGATTGTTTAGAAGACTTAACAATAACAATAAAAATTCAAGCAAATTAGCTATTTTTACAATACTTTTTTATTAGTTTATTCATTAAGATATCATCAGCAAGCAAATTTTTTTAAAAAATGCAGATTGAATAAAAAAAAACACTTCACACACAAAAAAAATAATTAACTTTATAAAGCTTAGATTTAGATTACATTGTAAAAAAAACAAAAATTCAATAATAAATGTACTTAAAATTTTGGTTTAAAATATTTTGGATCAAATTTTTATCAACATTTCATTGTGACTATTTTGCTTTGTTTCGTAAACAATCTCAAAAAATTTGTTTTCCAATGATTGACCTGAGATCGTTTGTCCGTAATCAAGAACTCATAAACACATCAGCCATGTAGTGCCCTCCTGTGGCACTTTTTCATGTTGACAAACAACTTGTAAGTTTGGGGACAGAAATTACTGTCGATTAATCGTCTTTGTCGCAGCAAAAATAAACTACACTTGTTAATAATAAAACGAGTTTTACAAGAAGAAATTTCTATAATTTATCCTTTTGGTAGAAGAGAATATAAGGTGATCTTGTTGGGTTGTGTCCTGTAACTTCACATTTATATACATTTTGGATATTTTGATCGTTCATCCGTAACCAAGAACTCAACCCACTATGAAACACATCAGCCGTGTAGTGTCCTCCTGTGGCACGTTCTCCATGATGACAAACAACTGCAAACAACTTGTAAGTACGCTGAGCCAGCGAATATTTTCTGGAAGTCTTCGAGAGCAAGTCTTCGGAGATTATTAAGTTGTTTCTGAATTCCATCCGGCGATCAATTTTTTTCAAACCTTCGTTTTTGTCGTAAACAAACCGTTTGAGATGAAGAATCAAAATAGGTGGCAAAACTTCAATAAACTGTTGTCTTGTTATACTTCGATTACTTTCACTTTCAGGAAAACTCTCTTTTTCAGTTAGAGCAAAAAGAGTATCTTCAACTGACCAGCACCGATCATGGTTAGGAAATGTAAGTGGTAGAGAAAAAAATGGCTCATGGGAATTAGATATTTTCTGTTCTGGTTGAGTCGCAGTAGTGCAAAGTTTACCTCCGAAAATTTTTGTGATTGGAGTGTCTTCGACATTTTCAGTGACAAAAGGATCGAAAGACATCATTTCTTTGTGAAGACCATTCAAAACAAAACATAAAAATTCTTCGGCGTCTTCTTGTCTTTCACTAAGGCTAGCTTTACACGATCAAGTTTCTTGCAGAAAGATTCTTGCCTCAATATTGTATCTGTGGTAAAGTATCGCGCTTAAGATCATTGAGCAATATTGCTGGCAATATTGCTCAACAAAAATCTTGCTTCCTGTAAAAAAGTGCTTTTCAAAAAGCGTTTTTTTCTTGAAAACACGCTTTTTTCTTAAAAAAGCGCGTCTTGCTGAAATCTTGCTAAAAATAGAGCGAGGTTTTATTTTCCAGCAAGATTTCAGCAAGACTTTCAAGAAAAAAGAAGAAACAAGAAAAAACGCTTTTTAAAAAGCACTTTTTTACAGGAACCAAGATTTTTGTTGAGCAATTTAAGCGCGGTACTTTACCACAGATACAATATTGAGTAAAGAATCTTTCTGCAAGAAACTTGATCGTGTAAAGCCAGCCTAACGAATGATCAGAACCGATAGATATGAGCAAATTATAAACGCAATGAGGCATCAACGGTGGGTAATTGCACGATTTTGAATCCGAAACAAATTCGACAAAACACTGAATAAATGGTAAGGAAATTTCTGTGCTATTTGAAGAAAAAGCTAAGCTTTTCAAAAATTGATAAAATGGAGAGCACATGACAAGAGATTGTAGTATGGCGTCGATGTAACATTGATTCCCCGATTTTATTAAACCTGTCGGTGATATGGTGACTTTTTGAAAGCTTCATATAAATTGACATTGTTTTCATAATTGAAATGTTAACTCTTTTTCGCTTTTTTGAACCAGTTTGTTTGTTGTTCTTTTTTGTTACTTCCAACAAAGAAGGAAATTCACTTTCCCCGTCTTTTTGTAAATCGAACCCTTTTAAACTATTCCAACTCATATTCTTTTTCAAGTTTTTTGCCAGCAAAAAGATTTTTTTGATAAAAATTGTAAACCAAGTGCAACCTGATTAAAAAATAAAATATTTTTGATGAATTCGCTTAACTAAATTATTCTCAAATTACAGCAAAGAATTATTCTTACTTTGTTTATTGGGAGTAGGCAAAAAATGGAGCTTAAAGAGAATTCCAATTTGTGTTTTTCAATCAAATAAATTGAACTGAAAATAAGCCCCATGTAAGTATTCCATCAAAAATAATTTGGCGGTCAAAAATGCTTTTTTGAGATGCAAGTAAAGTCAGAAAAGGTCTTCATGTCAATTTATTTTACAAATCTTTAACCGTTATATATCTTACAATGCTTTAAAGTGCTTCGATTTAAATACATAAAAATGTGATAAAGTTTCTTGCAAATCTAAATAACTTTATAATTTTGAATGTATTGCTATTCAAAACTCATGATTTTCAATAGTATTAGATTGAACTCAGCATTAAATTTATTTCCTTAATCACTTCTAAGTTCCTTAATCAACTTCTAAGCTCTTTATCTCCAATTCTAAATAATCTTGTCCATACAATCGCGAAAACAAGAACAAAATATAGAAACTTAATTGTATAAACTTCTTTGTTGAAAACTGACTGTTAACGACGCGAGAGTTTGACTTATCTGACTAAAGTCGAATAGCATCACCATTATTGTAGCACGTGAGCGATAAATTTGATTTTATTGCTTCAGATTCATCTGTTGATTTTTGTCTTTTTTTAGTATAATCTCACGCAGTTTAATAATTTCAAACTCGATACTGTAAAAAATTTATACGAAAACATAAAAAAAAATTTTTTTTATTCTTTCAATTGTTTTTAACATAAATTTTTTTCGATCACTTCACTTTGTGATTCAAATAAAGAATGTTACTTTTGTGCATAAACCTATTTTTCAATAAACAAAAAATAATTATTCGTTTTTTTTTTATTTGGAGCGAATAAGAACAAAGCCATTGCAAGAAAAACAAAAGCCTGTCATGAAAAAATATCTTCCAACCGGTTAATTAGCCGACCAAATAACGAACAAATAAAGTTTTGACAATCGGTTCAACGGATATCGCCCGGTTCAATTAATTATTGCTTTGAGCACATTTCAAATTTAGTAATTTACTGCTTAAAAATACAAACAAATTATTTTTACGTACCAAAAGTTATTATATATTAAGTGTAGTCTACCTTTTTTTATAACCTTAGGTTTAAATTCTTTTTCTTCATTTGTACGGCGAAAAAATTTTTGACATGTGGGAAAAAATCTTCTTACTGATAATGAATGAATTATATCGTCGTTAAATAAGTTAATATCAACTGCTGGTATTTTTCTTTTTAACCATGAAGCAAATGAATACAAAAAATGTCATTTCTTCAATCCATAAACCTGAAATTGCGTTTTGGTTCAAGAAATTTTTTTTTAATGTCTTTGAAATCTTTAACAAGGTCAAAGAAAACCTATTAAGCCATGATATGTAACTAGTTTTTAAGAAAAAATCTGAAACACTCCAGTACACAACACCAGAGGGGTCCATGATATACACTGAGAGGAGTAGCCTTGAACATATATCCGGTGAACAAAAACATGAATAGACTTTGATAATCGATGATAATGAGTATGAAATGTAATAAAAAGTATTTTTAAAGTATAGTCCATGACACGGATAGCAAAAGAACAGGTTATCAAAATTGTCAAAATGCAAAACAACTATCCCAGTGACCAAACTTTTTAAAGATCTGCTACTCCGTCTCCTAAACAACTTGGCGTTGTTGCTTCAAGAACAATGTCACCCGCACTCCATTAAGGCGGGAAATTATAAATAGTCTGCACAAACAAAAGATAGCAGTAAGCTTGCCATTTAATTTTATTTTTTGATTTGACACGAAACACAGTTGGCTTTCAAAATAGCCTTAAAAATAACGTTAATTCTGGAATCACCAACAATTGCGATTGCGAAACGTGTTTGTGTATTTTAGTTCGATTAAGAATTATAACACCTGTGGACTAATTTGCCCTAATTGCTTGAATGTTTCCAAGATCCTTGTATCTCGGAACTGGCGGACCAAGTTGCTTTTTTTTCAATATGAAATAGTCCTAAATGTGTAACCCGAACAAAGATAAAAAGCCATCTGGCGATACCTGTTAGACTTGACCTTTGAAATCGTAACCACAAAGCGTGTTGCAAATGCAGTAGTTGTGGTTTTGTATTTGGGGTACTTGTAACAATTCTACACAAAATAGTTGATTGCTTTATTGCAACATAGTATAGTCGGCATAGTATAGTCATAGTATAGTCAACATAGTATAGTCGGCAGACTTTATTGCAACAAGCAATAGTCGGCAGCGTGGTCGAGTGGTTAACGCACCGGACTGATGATCAACATGGTCTCGATTCAAAACCCACTTGCGCCATTCTGTTGTGTTCTTGGGAAAAACACTTTACGGCACTTTCCCCTGCTTGGTGGTCTTGACAAGCAGTTCTAAATTACAGTAATATCTCTACTAAATTACAAGCGGACAGCAATATCTTGGCATCTCCGGAAGCAGGTCGGGGTAATTGCCTACCCTATGTATAGCGCCTCCGTCGCTTTCCTGCGAGTCAGGAGGATAAATATAGAGATTAAAATAAAAAAATAAAAAAAACATTGATAAATTGGCTAATTGCCAATAAAAAATTTTTAAATTCTGACAAGAGAAACTGCATGTTATTCAGCAACCTTAATTCAAAAACACCCCCAGATAATCTTTTTTTAACCTTTAGAGACTGCAACATTGAAAGGTGTCTTCAATAAAACTTCTAAGTGTTATTGTTAATAGATACTTGACGTGGAAGAAACACATCATGCTAACGTACAAAAAATTAAAACAATTTTTTTGCATAATATCAAGAACTTGACCAAATTTAAAAGAAAACACATTACTGACGCTCTATCATTCTCTTATCATATGCCACATATGCTATTGTAATGTATATTTAGCTGGTTCTTTGAAAATAAAACATTGATTGACAAATTAAAAAGACTCCGCAACAAATCCATGAGAATAATTTTTAATCTTACTCATAAAGAAAATGTTAGTCGCACAACGTCACAACACAATTTAATTACCATAAAACATATGAACAAAGCGGAAATTGGTATTCTCATGTTTGTGTATATAGCCGTACCTGGGGAGGCAGGAGGCAATCGCCCCCCAATTATTAAAAATTTAGCCAAAATCAGAATTTTTCAAGCAGCGGTAGAAAAAATGGGGCAAAATCAGACATTTTAGGGCAGCGACAAGGAATCGTGTGGACAAGATTTACACGTAAAGTGAAGACTTTTTTTAGAGATCACTATGTTTTTGGGACAAAATCGAGAAATCAGAAACAGATTTAAAATGAAGACCTTTTTTTGGTATTCACCCTAAATTTTAGACAATTTTTTCTCTCATCCGTAAAATTCTAGAAGATCATGATTCGAGCAAGCGTCACAATATTTGGGCAAAACCGTATGGCTGCCCTAATTTTTTTTCGGCTTGTATGTTCAAATATCATAAAAACCTACTGCCTTGAGCTTTTGACAAAATGTTTATCCAAAAACCATTTTACATGAAAAGCCAGAAGCAGCAGCAATGTTGTCACAAGCTTTTGCCGATCTACGGTTATTCAACAATCATTAAAATTTATTTGACCCCAGCTTGGAATAATATCTTTTTTATAATAAGAGATTCTAAAACAGGGATGGCGAATCACTTGACCCGCGGGTCACAATGTGACTCACTAGCTGAAATTTAATGCCCCATCTTGAAATTTAATGCTTCATGCTCAAAATTTCTGACATTTTTTGTACATTTTTGAAAAAATTCTGGCAATTTAGGACGGATTGGGCGCGAAGACGTTTTCTTTTGTTTTATTAGTCTTCATCTTGAACGTCGGCCGAAATTAGAGCCAATGACTCACTTAATGGTCATTTTGATAAAAGTGTCAATTTTTGACCTGTTCTATGAAAAAGGTTCGCCATTCCTGCTCTAAAACCAACCATATTTTTAAACAAAATTTTAAAAACTTTTTCAATTCTTAACTTCCCACTTCATTTCCTTTTATAATTATAATTATAAACTTCAAAAATTCTTACTTCCTGGTACTCGTTTTTGTTGTTGTTTTTTGAAAAAGTTTGTACGCCATAAGATGACGCATCCACTTTTACTTTCCTGCATTACAATGAATGGAAGATACCATCGCGAACCAGATTCAAATTTCGCTTTCATTTTACAACAAGCTTTATATTATTTCTAAGCATTTGTGAAGTACATCTTGTGCTTTTTGTTTATTTTTTTAATGTTTGCGTTAATTTTTAATTTTATTTTAAATTTTCTTGCCTTGTCATATGAGTGAAATGGTCCTCTTTACCCGTAACAGGATTTCTTTGGATGGTTTTCTTTGCTGTCAGGCCTTTTTTGTCAGCAACCTGTTGTGTATTCCACCACATTTTTTCCGCCGACTTAATAGCGTCTACATGTGATTCGGATGACGCTTTACTTTGTTTTATTTCATTTTCTTTCTTTTTTTCTTAAAAGGCGCTGCAACCAGGGGCATCGGAAGCTAAGGGCAATGGGGGCAATTTCCTCTTGCCTCTTAATGTTTTTAAAACGCGGGGCACAGGAAACAAATTGTGCCTTTTGAAATTTGTATTACAGAAATATTTTTTAGATTTGCTCTACAATTAACCCTTATAATCCCGATCACCATTAAATTCAAGGATGTTCGTAAACTTGCAAAGACAACTTTGAATTATAGCACAGCAATAAAAGTCAATAAAAGTTTTAATGTAGGCAATATAGGTCATTGATTAAAAATTGCTGTTTTACAAATAGCATTTTTTGATTAATAGTCAACTTTCGATTCATCAATTGATGGCAAATAGGCCATCAACGGCTCTTTGGCTTTGGGCAATTGCCCCCCTGACTTTTAATATTCTGAAAACACGGGGGCACAGGGGGGCAGATTGTGCCTTTTGAAATTTGTCTTACAGAAATATTTTTAGATCTGCTCTACATTTAACCTATGTAATCTCAATCACCATCAAATGCAACAATGTTTCTAAAATTAAAGACATCCATAAATCATGGTACAATAATGAAAGTCGCGAAAATCGTAAGTTTTAGGTAGTGATGGATTTTGGGTGAGGCGAATGAGGCAGATGTTTGTTTAGAGTGAAAGAACGATTTTGAGTGAAGACCTTTGATTTTGGGACGAAAATAGGAAAATCAGAGATCGACTACAAGTGAAGACCTTTTTTTTTTTTTTTAGAGAACACTATGATTTTGGGGCGAAAACAAGAAAATTGGAGATCGATTACAAGTGAAGACCTTTTTTTTTAGAGAATACGCTAATTTGATTGCGACATGGTTGCTATAATCGACTTTTGTTGGAGTGCCTTTTTAACAAAAAGTGCCCTTTTTTTGAAATTTGCCCCCCTGGAAAAAAAAACTCCGGCGTCCCTGTCCATACTGTATATGTGGCCTACGGTGATTGTGATTATTACGTAACATTTTAAGCGTCTTGTTCGTTTTGATGTGCTTGCAGAAGAACTTGTAAACCTGCATGCTCTCATATTAAGTTATTTAAAAAAGAAAGTACCACGCCTCTGAAAAAAGGAACAAAGACATTAACAGTTTGCGAGGTTTTAAACAAAAATCCCCCAAGCAAGAAATGCCTTTCGGAAATACATAAATTGCTGCAAATTTACTGCGACATAGCTCTCGTTTTAGTTTCTGCAAAAAGGAATATTAGTGTCATGTTATGAGATGGATCAAAACATGGCTTAGATTTTCAGCCTTAGAAGCACTATGACAGATAGTCTAACATGTTGGACATCATCAATTTACGAGCCGTTGCAAATGACTACGCCCAAGCAAGCGAAACATTAATAAATTATTTTGGTTACATTAATCGTGCACCGTTCAATAATTGGCATCATACCTTGATTTAAAGGGCCATTCATGCTCATGTAATTCCGTTTTTTCTTCTACAAAATTGTTAATAGTTCTTTGAGTTATATATTACTCCATATATTTAACTCTTTTGTAGCCTATTCTTGATAACGTAAATATTTCAGCCAGCGATGTGTTATGGGCAACTATAAATTATTTACTGATTAGCATGTGGGAAACATTTACATTTCAAAGCAAAATGCATTCGAGCTGTATCTGTCTGCCTTTGGCTGCCCTGCATGGACGTTGCAATTGTTGAATGCTTTCGAAGCTAGCTTTGGTGCCTTTAACAAAAGTTTAGTTGTCGGTATGTTGGGTAGTTTAATGTTTAATAGCTACGGTAGTTCATAGATCTGCATTTTTTATTGTTTAGACCAGCCTAATTGAGAAAAAAACGTGTGAAATTGACTATTACTATGACTATTGTAGTAAGTGGTCATGGCAGAGTCAACTTAAAGGCTTTTACAAGATGCAATACCTTTTTAAAATTAAGGTTTTGAGTTGTGAGTTTATTAGAAAGGGTTGATATTTGCCGAAAAATTGATCGCAAACCAAAATAACAGATTAGCAAAATATAACTTTTCCGAGATAGGCTACCGGTCTGTCCTGCGCAAACTGAAATTCTATCAGTCAATCAAAATTTCAGTTTGCGGCAAGGTAGCCAAAATTTGCTTTTGCTGGGATCGAGTGCCTTTTTTTATTTTGTCCTCCTGACGGAAAAACTCCGGCGCCCTTGGCTGCAACCAAGCACATTTATTCTTAAAAATTTGTTTTTTATAATAACGTCTATCGTTTTGTTGCTTCTTCCTTTTTCTGTTCTGCTTTCTATTACTTTCAAATTTTTCTATTTTACTATATTTTTGATGGAGGACCGAAATAAAATATACTGACACCTTAAATATTATTCCATAAATTTCATCTTTTAATAGGAACTTTTTTGTTTTAAAGCCTACATGTTTTTACTTTTGAAATAAATTTTTTGCATATTGTACAGCTTTTTTACAGCAATATAGATTTAGGCCTAGTTACAGTTTAAAAAATAAAAATCTTTTATATTGTAAGCTTACATTACACATAAGATACCCTTCGATTTCATAGTTTCATACGCAATGCTCCGGCGAGCGGCGAGCGGCGAGCGGCGAGCGGCGGAAAACGGCAAAATGTAAACACGCTCCTTGAAATAGAAAAAAAATGCTTCGATCGAAAAACTAAAAGTTTGAACGCTTTCCTTTGTCCTTAAGCTTCATTTTGTGAAAATAAAAACTAAAAATTTTAATTTAGACTTAACTTTTCAAAAATAAAAACATTTTTTTGGTTATCAGTCGTGTCTAAGGTTTGTTCTGTGAACGGTATGTGGAACTTTCTAAATTTTACATGAAAACAAACCGTTTGATATTGAGTGGAGACCAAAAGAAGGTTTTCACTTATTTTGGGAAAGGGCTGTGGCAATTGAGAAGTGATGGACTTGGTTTCCTGAATGGATGGGCATACCATATTTCTGTAATGATAAATTGAGACGTTTGTGAAAAGGAAAAAATTCGTTTCTAAAAAAGAAAGGTTTTCACTTAAAATTGGAAATACCGGACGTAATGGTTGACCGGGAGGGACAAAACCGAAAAACCAGGACTGTCCAGACTAAAACAGGACGTATGGTAATTATGATATTGTATGGAGGATGCTTTAAATTTTTACTGAAAAATGCTTGGATTTCTAAGTGATTTTCAACCAGCACTTTACAAAATAAGATTAACTATAACGCTTAAAATTACTTCATTTTTTGTAAACAGAGCCACAATCGAAATTGAAAGAAAAACTGTAGCACCCTATTAAACGAGACAACCTTTTTGTGTGTTCGTTACTTGCTTACTAATAAAAAGCGTTCAGAACGTTACTTGATGTTCAGCAAAATTTCTATAATACCGGTAGTTAATGTGTTTCATTTTCAAAAATTATCAGATGTTGGCGTACTATAAGCGGCACACCGAGCATCCTACATATTCCAAATTCAAGTTATACTTTATTTACCTCATGCAGTTAATTACTTATCAAACGCATATTAAAATACCTGAAATAATGTTTCCACAATTTAGGCTACTTTTGTCCCCTGAAACTAATTCGACGTTTGTGGAAGTCAGGCGCGAGTAAATTTTGTTAAAAGGTTTAGACTACTTTCTTGGGATTTCGACACAGATTAATTTTTATTAGATGTTACACGCAATAATGAGTATGTAGCAAGACAGAATAACCGGAAATTAAATGTTTTTGCAAGTTGAATTTAATTGGTTAAAAATAAATTTTGTCAGTTTGTGTGACAACTAATTTTTTAATAAACCATTTGGTTCTCAAGTAAAGCCTAATTAGTGGTAAAAATCTTATAAAAACATTACAAGTTTTAATAATAAGAGTCGCTGATAGAAATCATGTTTTACGTCATAATTTATAAATCAACAATTCAACACAACACAATTATTTCGAATCCTGACAAATTTATGTTTAAAAATTACAAAAATAACAATATACCATATATAAGACCAAGGGTGCCGGAAAAATTTTTGGCGAAAGAGGCAATTGCGCTTTTTAACCAAATTTAAGACAGAAATTTTAGTGCCCGAGGAGCTAAACTCAAAATTATTGCTAACAAAAACCAAAAGTAATTTTTTGGATTTTCAAAAATGCCTGTTTATTATCCTGATGACCTTTATTATTATTTTTTGGTCTCCACAGACTTTTAATTTTTTTTTAGTACTTTACAATTTGCATTTATTGAGAGTGCATTTTTTAAACATTTTACGCCCTTGCTAACTTACTGTTATTTACTGTGATTATTTTGGAAAAATGTGTTTGTCAAAGAGATATTTCACAAACTTTGCACGATTGTATGAAGACAAATCTAACACAATGCTTTTGTTCAACGAATTTTAAATGGCACTATCTACCCCGTTGTAATTCTGGTTTTACAAATATCGTGGGTCAGCAGGCAATTACCCCCCATGCCTTCGCTCCCGGCGCCCCTGTGTAGAAAGCTTTGTTACATGCAACTTCAAATTTTTCAATTAGCAATACTCGCTCCTAGCATAGCAAAAAAAAACTTTCTCGAATTAGCAAATAAAATATTGAAGAGTAGCACCTTTAGGTTGCTAAACAAATGCGTCAAACACAGATAAATGATACACTGCGAAAACCTCGTGCGTTCTTCGAACCATATAGCTAAATTTTTAAACCGATACACAGTTGACATGGCCAGAGGTTATTTCCGAAAAGTTCAAAGCAACGTAATGTAAAACACTACTTACGCACATAAAAAAACATTTAATATCTAAAAAAATCAGTTAAATTACTTCGGTGAGAAAACTTGGACACATTTGGGGCTTTGCAATCGCGATTAGAGAAACGCGGCGAGACAAACAAGCAAATAAAATAAAAAAAGCTTTTTTTAAACTAAATATGCTAGCTTTAACCAGGGAGTCGAACCGAATCGGAGTTAATAGGATGCTTTGCCCAAACCTTAATTGTTATTTTCTAGATGTTGAGGAGTCAAACTGGAGCTGAATCTAATATTTTTTTAAATTCATTTCATCTTTTTTAACTGAAACCAGATTGCTAAAAGCGGTGCACTTCAACATGAGGTCATACTTTGCTGATCCAAGTTATTGCGTGTTTAAACTTTGAATGGTGGCGCTGTTCGTTAAAAATCATACCAATATTGTTAACCAATAAGCACCCCGTAGTAGTAATTTTGTTATAAATATATCTCTGGTTCGCTCGCCGAGAAGTCACAGTTGGTCATTCAGCCTTTGTCTTATCGATTGCTTGTTACATACTTTTCGTCATAATCGACATCATTTAATAGCTTTTGCTTTGGCGTGGTTTTAAAATAAACATATTCTAGTTTTAAAAATAGCATACACAGCGCACTGAGCAGATACGACTAGTTCTATTTGGTTAAGAAAGTAGTATCTGCCAGCATATCGTCGACGTTTTGTTTTTTTGTGAAGATCATCTGCTTTCGGTGCAACGGAGTGCCCCAATTATCGTTATTTCATGGTCGTTTGTCAAGTATACTTGTTGTTTGTTTCACTTAACATAGTTATGCAAAATACTTTTAAATAAACTGTTCTACTATTTGAACTTGCTTTAGCTGAGGAAAGTTATATCAAAGCCAACCAAGAACAGGTTTCAAAGTTATTTCTATTGAAAAAACCCAAAGCTGCTTCGAATTTAAACCGAAAAAATCAAACGGTTCGACTGGCTGGATTTACGACAGATGCATCAGAATAATTCTCAACCATAATCAAAAATACAGAAAACGTCACAATACAAAATATATAACTGGTCTTTAATGAGTCTCGGGGCATGTCAGGAAACTTTTCAAAAAGGAAAAGTCTGTTACATCCTGAACCGAAACAAAACATCAAAAAAATGTATTGCCATGCAACACAGCAAAATACGTCAAATGAGCAATTGCAATTAAGCTATTCAGGGTTTTCAACACAAAGCGTGATTGAAAGCTTTTATAAACAAAAAATAATTTTAAGAAGTCCAACTTTAATGCTCAAACCAAATTCAAAGCGTTAGAAACAGTAAATTATAAACCAATATAATCACAGGACAAAGGGCTTACAAGAATTAAATCTGTTTCTATAACATAAGTTAATCACATATAAGCACAACTCGTGAAATTAAACTTTCATAATACATGCACATGAAGCGACAACACAAACGGCAACAACAAACCCCGGATGACCATACAGGCAACTACAGATGGCTCAAGATGGCTTATCGCAAAAATGCTCTGCTGATAAACGCTTTACACACGAAAATAAAATTTTGTCTTGGACATAAAGGCCCGTTTCCACTACGAGCGTGGAAAAAAGCATTCTTTGTTTGTTTTATTGCTTTTTTTTTTGCGCTCGCTTCAATTTTAACCCCTCGCTTCAATCGAAGATCAATAAAAGAGAGAAAGAATGCTCTTTTCCACGCTCGTAGTGGAAACGGGCCTTAAGTCGTCAATCAGAGAAGCACATAATCAAACGCAACAATAATTGCCAGCTTAACATGGCAAGCCGATCGATCGGTTTGCAATTTCTTTTCAGCGTGAAGCAAAAAGTTCACTGCAACAAAACAATATTAGTACCCTAAAAACGTTCGAATATTTTTAAGATATTAATTTAAAAAGTAGTACTAATTTTTATCATAGTAAAGAACCGATGTATATATAATAATATTATACATACATTGCTTATATACATACATTAAAGCCGATGGAATATAAAAAAAAAGATTTTAAAGGTCTGTGTAGAAAACTATTAATTAATTAAAAGATTAACTACAGCAAATCTATCAGAAAAGAACAAAAATTGTACATTGAAGTTGACTGAGTTTTTATTAATCAAACAAGATTTTGTGAATTACTGTTCCTTCGTCAGATGCAACGGAATAAAAATACAGAAAATCTGTTTAATACCAGGCATACAACAAAAACACACTTTACAAGCAATCAATTTACAACGCATCATTTCATCAAAACACAAGCTAGGTTCAGAAAATTACTTGGTGTCGCCAATAAGTATTTCGTAACAATTTAATCGAAGCTACAAAACACATATGAACGCGACTGCAAAATGTTGCAAAACTAAAACTTTTACTTTATTTTATTCTTACTATGCCGTCACAAAAAATGTAATGTGTTGGTGACATATTATTGAATTATTGAAAAATACAGGTCTGGAATGATGGTAGTATGCATTTGTAAGTTAAAAACAAGTTAAACTAGTAATCTATTAACGATAAGACATAAAAAGTATTACGTTAATTAATACAGTTCCAATTTTACCGATTATAGCAAATTAGAGGTAAAGAGTGATAGTTATAAATTTTTTTTTATGGTTATACCACTCAAATAAAAAGTGGCACATTGCTAAAAAAAATAGAGTTGTCGTCGTCTATCGAAAAGTTTCACTCAAAAACACCAAAATAAACGCATTGTACAAAGAAATGCGAAGCGTCGTTGTTTGCACAAACTACTACATTAAAAAAACAGAACATATTCTTGCTCCTTCATTTGTAGCCATATACAATTAGACAGTTTAGACACAAAATAATTTTACATCTTCATTTATAAACAGCACTTAGCATAGCATTCGATACATGGTGAGCTGCGTACAGACGCACAAAATTCAGCGCCAGGCGTTTAGTTATTGCTCAAGCGAGTTTATACCGTACCCGCCTTTATCAATTTCTGAAATTGACTAGTCAATGAGAAATTTGCGCTTCTCTTTTTGTTAACAGAACATTCCATATAGTTCAAGTGATTGGAAAAGCTCATCTTTCAAAATTCGCTGAATCCCAGTATGTCGCTTTCCTAATTCTAATCTTATTTTTTCAAAGTCTGTCAAAAATATTCAAAATCGGAAACAAACCGACAAAAGCTATGCTCAAATAGCCAGCCATTAAGTAACTTGCAAATTTTCATTTTTAAATCACGATAAAATTGGAAACATCATCTTAAAGCGGCAATATAAACACAACTAACTTTAAAAAATATAAAAAGTAGTACTGGTCAAATTGTAATTAGGGAGTCAATACGGGCAAAACCGCGAAAAAATTTCCATTTTGCTTATTGTGATATAATAGAATAATTTTGCCTATACAATGTTCTAACAAATAATTCCTTTATCTGCTGTTTGCTAATTTTTTTGCTATTCATTTATACCATTGCAAAGGTGCGTGATAATCACAAGAAAACAATCAAACAATCGATAACTAATTTTTAATTGTTTAAATTCATGCTATTGTTGTGTTATCGTTCAACCTTGCAAGGCCAACAAGTTTTACACTCACATCAGTAAAAACGTACTGAATTCTGCACACGCCATATTCTCGAACCGATCTATGTGCGTGTTCTAGTATGGCTGATAGATGACACATTATACTTTAAAATGATACTTTGAATGTACATATATAACCATAAATCATTGCTTCTGACAATGTTGAACATCAAAGTGACAACTTAAAAACATAACTACAACGATCAAATTTTCAATTAATAGAAAATATAGATACAAAACCAAAACCAAATTTTGAAACTATATAATCAATTATCCTTACTGCAAATTAACAACAAAGCGTAAACTTTATACAGAAATAAGCTGGAAATAATGCAATGTGATCAAAATCTATTCGCCATTAATTATAAGTGTAGTTGCAAATAAATAAATAAAAACGATTAGACATGACATTTTCTTCTAAAAAATCAATTAGTAAGACATGAGCGAAGTTTTATAATTAAAAATTAACTAAATGAATGGTGTTCATGCAAACACAAAACGAAATTGCCATGATACTAAAGCAAAAAATTTGATGTTTTTAGTCAAAAACCGCGTTTACTTTAGCTCACAAACTCAAGTTACCATTTACGATTACTCATTAAGTAAATATCTAAAACAAAAAAATCTAACAAAAAAATTCAAAAAATTTCAAGTACATTGCAAAAAAACAACATATTATTATCGTTTTAAACTATACCACCCAAATGATATTGGATAAAATATACAATATTGCAAATTGACATATGAAATTTCTATAAATATATCAAACAATTGAGTTGAACAATAGGAGAGACACTTTCTTGTTTGTGTATTCACAGAAATACGTTTATATTTTTTAAACTAAATTTGCTTTTACTCGTTAAGTAATTTTGGTATTAGTTAGTATTTTAAATGAAAAATGACGAAAAAATTATTTGTAGTACTAATAAATTTGGTTGGTAACTTTTTTCTGTTGTACATTGTTTGTAAAACTTTGCTAACACGTGTGAAAATGGTCGTGCTAACAAAATCTTATCGAAAATAATAGAAAAATAAAACCATGCAGTTGCATTACTGTCATTAGCCAAGATCAGTTCGCCGATAGAAAAGAAGATAAGGCGATCTAGTTGAGCTGTGTCTTGTTACTTCGCTGTGTGATACAGTCTGAATATTTTGATCATCTATACGTAACCAAGAACTCATTCCAATATGAAACACATCAGCCGTGTAGTGCCCCCCTGTGGCACGTTCTCCATGATGACAAACAACTGCAAACAACTTGTAAGTACGCTGAGCTAGCGAATATTTTCTGGAAGTCTTCGAGAGCAAGTCTCTAGCAATTATCAAATCACTTCTAAAATCCATTCGGCGATCAATTTTCTTTAAACCTCCATTTTTGTTGTAAACAAACCGTTTGAGATGAAGAATCAAAATAGGTGGCAAAACTTCAATAAACTGTTGTCTTGTTATATTCTGATTGCTTTCATTTCCAGAAAAACTCTCTCTGTCAGTCAAAGCATAAAGAGCATCTTCAACAGACCAGTACTGTTCATGGCCTGAAAATGTAAGTGGTAGAGAATAAAATGGTTCGTGGGAAATGGAAAGTTTTTGTCCTGATCGAGTTACAGTTGTACAAAGTTCTCCTCTAAAAATTTGAGATATTAGTGTCTTTGAGTGATCAGCTCTTCGAGTTACAGCACTTTTATTTCTTTTGGTGCCAATAACCTCTTCCCATTCTTCCTCATCTGATTTATTATGAGATCCATCCGACTTTACTTTTGAAAGGTCATTTTCATTTTTTTTAAAGGCATCTTTGCTTTCACCATTAATCAGATGACCCAGGCTACACATTTCTTCATGTAAGCCATTTAGAACACAAGACAAAAATTCTTCAGTGTCTTCTTGGCTTCCATTTTCAGACAAAGAAGAGTTAGTGGAAGTTAACATTTTATACACACAATCAGGTGTAAATGGGGGTCCTTGACGAATTTCTTTGCTTAATTGATAACCTTTTTTAGTAGATAAAGGATAAAACTCAGAAGCTAGGTCAATAAAGCAATCTAAAACAGGTGTAGAAGTTTGTTGATTTCTACATGGTTTTGGCAAACTTTTCAAAAGTTGAAAAAATGGTGGACACATGAGTAATGCTTGCAACGTTGCATTGATGTAGCACCAGTTGCTGGAATTTATTAGACCTCTAGGTATAAATGCTTGAGGTTTAAATTTCAACTCCAGTTTTTCAAGTGCTTGAGCAAGTACTTTTGCATTTGGATCATCTTCAACCTTAATTGTTATAGTTGAAGACATTGATTTTTTACTTGAACAGTGATTTTCAGTTAAAGGTGTTGTAGTATCTGCAGTAACAAGGATGCTACTTTGTGTAGCTTTTTTTGGCTCTTTTGGTAATTTATCTTCAATTAAACTTTCACCATTTACAAGTTTTGCATTGATAGAAGATGAATGACTTGATTTATGGCGAAATAAATTTGCCCATCCACTCACAGCTTTCAATGCAGGCTTTTCTTCAGTACTAACACTTCCATTAGTAACAGATAATTCTTCAATTTCAATTTCTTTATTTTCTTTTTGTGTGGTTGCAGTGACTGATTTAACATAATCATTAATTGCTGGACTAGATTTAACTTCCAAAACAGGATCCTTAATTTTTTGCTCATCAGATATTTGATTAAAAGAGATAACTTTTTCATCAACACCAGCTTCTTCTTTTTGAGCTACTAAAGTAGTAGTTTCAGGTGCTATGTTCTGGCTTGAAGAAACACATTCAATTTTTAGCTTTGGATCACAATCAATTGAAAATGATTGAGTGGTATCTTTACCTTGATAAGATTTAGGGCTTATAGCTTTGTCACAAACATTCTGATTGTTAGAGGTTGAATCTAAAAAATGTCTGCAACTGTGCAACTGCCATGATGCAGGTAACTCAACACATTTGTCATTAGAAAAAAAACTAGTAGAAGACTCAAAATCTCCAAATTCCAACATTGAACCAGAAACTATTTCCATATTTGTACAATAATTTTAATGACAGAATGCAAAATAAACCATTACATGATAAATATCAATTATTTTAAAAAATATCTGCAATACTTTAAAAAATTGTCAATAACAACTATGCAAGATATTTACACTATAAGTTGATCAAATAATATTATATTTAAAATTGCTATTAATTCAGTCTGATACTAATTCAGTCACATAATACTGCATGCAAATATTAATTCATGTTTTAAACCAACTTGAGTAAGTGTAATTTTTAATAACAAAACCATATTTTTATAGTAAACTAATTAAATTCACTAAATTGGTAGTAGACTGTAGAAAAAGTAACATTTACTTTTATTTCTTGTTTATTGAGGTTACATGAAAACAAAACTAGACTAATATTTAGTAATGGCTGTAATATTAATGCAGTTCTTAACCCATTAAAACTAGTGATGTACCGATACTTGAGTATCGGTATCAGTGGTATCGGCCTATTTTTGTAGTATCAGCTAGTAGTATTGGTATCGGTAAATATAGCCGATACCTGCCGATACTTTTTAAGCACAAAATAAATAAAATTTTTTTTTATTTTTTTGTTGTATAAATATAAAAAATTTTTGTTGCCCCCTGGAACTGGATTGGATTTCTAACATAATTAATGATTTCTTTTTAAAGATTTGTAATAATATTGTAATGATAATGATAGATATATACCTGGAAAAAATTCAAAATCCAATAACAAGCTAGATTTAGTAAATACATTCTTTGGTGTTACTTACAAAAGCTTTTCCTGATGGTGCTCAATAGATAAAAAAGTATCGGTGGTATTGGCTCTAAATGCTGGTATCGGTAGTAGTATCGGTATTGGGTTAAAATGTGGTATCGGTACATCCCTAATTAAAGCCCTGATAGGAATTTTAAACTATAACGTAAAACCAAAACAATATTAAAAATAGCCAACTTCTAGTGAAAAAGTGAAAATTTTTTTATTAAGTAAATTTTAAGTCTTTCTACACAATTCTCTGTTTTAATCTCTTTTTTTCATGTCTATGTTTGATCAGTTTCTTTTAATTTTTTGGTTTGTCACTTTTTTAGTTTTTTCAGCTTTTTTTATTATAAGTTAGACCTCAGTTAATCCAGATTCGATTTGACAGGCAAAATAATCTGAATTAGGCAAAGTCTGGATAATACAAAACTTTTTTATTAAGAATTATGTATATAGGAAATCATTTGTACTTTCAATTTTATTCAAGTTAAATGATATTCTCCATTAACCAAATTTGGATTATACCAAAGGTCAACTGTATAATTTATTTTATCTCTTTTCCATGTTTATGTTAACATATTAATGATTAATATTGATTAATTTATTAGTAAATACTTTTTTTTAATTGAAGCAATTTTCCTGTTAAAAAAAATAAACAGTATAAAGAATAGACCAATTTTTTGTTTTGTTTTTATATATTTATAAACCTTTTTTTTATTCTAAAAATAATATTTAAGGTATACTATATATATCTATTTTGTAAATCATAAAACAAACACAAGTGAAACAAAATTACCAAAAATTAACCTGCAAAAAATCTAAATAAGCAAAACTTTTATCACCTCATTGACATTTTAAGATTATGTCAACAATAACTCCTTTTTAGTCGTCTCTATAATTGTGTTCTATTGATCATCCTTGTACCTGCTTATCAATCAACACTGCATGATTTGTCTATCAAAGATCAAGCAACATCTTTGCAGTCATGCTATGTACGAACTGAGAAACTATTCAGTGATTACTTGAGAAAATTTCATTATTTGTGAATTTTGTTTAAGTTCTCACTGAACTCTAGCCCAAGGGTGGGTAAATTATGGCCCGCAAAAGCCTCAAGCAATTTCTTTGATTTCAATCATGGTGACCTTTAAAAAAAGGTCATCACTATCAATCAATATCCAAAATATGAGATCACTACATTTTGAAAGCAAATTTGAGATCACTACATTTCACATTGTAAACACTTGTCCTGAATAAAAATGAATTTTCTTTCAGTGTACATTTTTTCAGATTGTAGTGCACACCCCTGTATAGTCAGAAAGGAGAAAGTAAAAACTGTAGACAATGACACAACATCCCTTCATAGTAATGGATATTTTGTTGAAAAAAGGCTGCTGTCAGCAAAAGGTGAAAGTAAAATAAAGACTTATAGATTAAAAGACAAGCACTTAGAGATAATGCCAAAAAATCTACACACTGAAAAGTTGGAATGCGATGAGATAAATACCAAAGTGGCAAAGATTGAAAAGAGGTATGTGGAGTATCCAAGGGTCAATTGCGGAAAAGAAACTTGGTGGTGTAATAATTACATTGTGAAAAAAACTTTGAAAAAAGTACAGAAAAGAAGAAGCGAGTGAATGAAGAGTCAAGAGCAGTGTATGTAGACCATACAAAGCAGGGGCTGGAAACCTATGGCTCATGAGCCAGATGTGGCTCTTTTGATAACGGCATCTGGCTCTTTTGTTGACAAGCATAAACTAGCGCACATAAAAAATCTGTACACACAAGATTTCAAAAGTGAAGACCCTTTTTTAAGAGATCACTGTTTTTGAGTCAAAAATCAAGAAATCAGAGTCAGATTCAAGGTGAAGACCTTTTTTTTAGAGATCACTACGTTTTAAGACAAAAATTGGAAAATCAGAGTCAATAGTCAATAAGTTTTACTTTGCAAAAAAAGACCAAAGTTTCCTCACGAACAAATTTCTGCTCACACATAGCTAAAAATTAGAGGAACATTGTATGACTCTCATGGAAATACATTTAAAAACATGTGACTTTTATGGCTCTCTAACCCAAAAAAATTTCTGATTCCTGGTACAAGAAATAAGACTAAAAAGGTGATAGCAAACGCAATGCACAAAGAAGCAAGGAAAAAAGATCAAGCAAAAGAGAACAAAAAGATTATATAAAAAAATTATTTTCTTTTATTATCATTAATCAGCCAGAGTAAGACATTAGAAATATACCAGAGTTGAGTGTTTCAAATATTGCAGAGTTGAAGTCAAAGGTTTAGATTACAAACTCCCCAGCCCTGTGAGACTCTGTAGAGATACATGTTTGTCACTTCACAAAGTAATGAGCTGTTTTGCCTAATCAAGAATTACAAGAAGTTGTCTCTGACAGTA
The DNA here is from genome assembly GCA_963680785.1 of Diplosoma virens. Lineage (NCBI taxonomy): Eukaryota > Metazoa > Chordata > Ascidiacea > Aplousobranchia > Didemnidae > Diplosoma > Diplosoma virens. The sequence goes on along the minus strand of OY796885.1, from coordinate 44,541,777 downwards.
AACTTGGCAAATTTAAAAACTCAGTTAAGCAAATTGTAATGTTCTGCTGAAATGAGCTGGAAAGACTTTGATGCAGCAGTACACTTACTAAAAACAATTGTTTTTTATTGCTACAACAATTATTGATTATTTAAGGACAGTGGTTGTCATCAAAACGATATTCAAGCAATAAAATTCAATGTGTTTGTTTTTCTGTAGCTTGTCTATTCATAGAAAAATTTCTGACAGACATCTTATTTTATTCTCCAATTCAAGACTATTTCTTTGTTTAGTGTAAAAAGCCTTGTTGAAAAGCCAGACTGTGCATTATAGTTGAGTATTGTTTGAGAGTGATAAAGCAGCTATTTTTTTAATTTCTATATTTACCTTCTTAACTCACAGGAAAGCATCAGAGACACTATACTAAGGGCAACTGTGAAGCAATTACCTCGATTTGCTTCTGGAAATGTCAGATATTATTGTCCAATCAAAATTTTCAAAATTTGTGAGTTTTTATTTTTATTACATATATGACTAAAATTTTAGAGCTGCTAGCTAGGACTGCCAAGCAGAGGAAAGTGCCACTAAGTGTCTTTCTCAAGGAAACAACAGAATGGCATGAATATTTTAAACAGTGATTGTTTCAATATGCCATCAAATCCCAGCACTTTTAACTGATTGACCATGCTGTTGGACTGTTTTTTTGATAGCTTCTCCAATCACAATTTTGGCAATTTTTTCTGCAAACAGCTTTATCAGTGTCTAATGAGGATTTCTTTGTGATAGCAAGAGATGGAAATTACAAGAAGTTCTGCATTGGTTTTATTTAAACTTTTATCAGATTTAAGGAATCTATTCAATTCAAAATAATTTTTGAAGATAATTTCAGTTTTTTTGTGAATATTTTGAATGATGAGAAATGCAATTTTAATATTGAGAGCTTTAAAAGCAATTAAAGAGAACTTACAACAAATCACACATTGAGGTTTTTCTTCTCTGACAGTATTTATGAATCTATTTTCATACCCATATTCAATATAGCCTATGAGTCATTATACTTTTGCTTATTCTTGCAGCTCATTTTTAAATTAAATAAGATGCACAGCAAATGTGTTTATTGAAAACCTTGTTCAATCTGTCAAATTCAATTAAGAGAAACAATGTTAGCCTATCTCATTTTCTACAGTTTATTTGAACTATTGTAATAAGAGCTACTTTTAGTGTTATAATCTTTCCTATTGTAATTGTGACAATTCTAATCAACTGTTTTAATCTTTTAGAATGAGGCTCCATATGCAACAAATTACGCTAATAGAAAACATTAATTGACACACAAACTTTACTGTTTGTTTTCCATGTTTCCCTTTTCCCAAGTATACCTATCAGTTTATATGGAGTATAAAGCAAAACCAATTAACGTTCACTCAACTTACAGATTCAGGACACTGAGCACACACATACGATGTGTTATTTATTTCAGCAAAAAATTGCAACCTTAGTTTGAGACTAAAACGACATAGCAATGCTGTTTTTGCAATCTCTCCTTCCATCTTACTCATTGCATGATATAATCTGCTCAAATAGTTATTATTTTATTGCAAGCGTATATTACTAACCTTTTCCATAAGGTATTTCCTTTGCTCTTCAATAATATTGAAAATTTTGTTACATTTTTCAGTAGAAACCACATACATGTAACAATATTAATTGATGTTATTAAAGGGGTCCCACAAGTCGCAGCCAAATTATGAAAAGGGTCCATAACATTAATAAGGTTGGGAACTACTGATTTAAGATGAAAGTAAAATATTGTACACATTTGTGGCTGAAAAGTGTAATGTTTTAAAGATAGCAAGGTACAAAGGCTGGCAAATAAGTGACAAATAAGGACATTGAAAAATTATAATATTCATCCTGAACAAAAACTCTCATTAGAAGAGTTTTTTTTATTTTAACAAGATTTTATTACAAGTTTTTTATTATCTAATTTATTTTTGGGATTATAGACATGCCTCACATTGCCTTCCCTGAAATTACTTGTGAATGTATCAAAGCTACAACAAGAAGGAAATATAACAATACAGGTATAAACAGTTAAAATCCTTTCCAATTCATTTTTTCAAAAAAAGCCAATACTACCATAAAATATTTTGATGCTATGCTGAAACAAGCAAAACACCAAATTTTTTTGGGGTGGATTTTGGCAACTAAAGTAAAAAGTGTATTGTATTTTTCAGACAAAAGGCAGACTTCAAATCCTTTAATTTTCTCAAAAATCATACGTGTGTCTTATTCTCCAGTGCTTCTAATGCATGGATCAGGTTGTGTTTTATAACAAAGCTGTGAACCAATTTTATGTTGCAAACAGTGCTGTTTGTTTATTTATATACCAGTAATGGTTATTTAGGAACAGCTCAACTATGAGACCTGCACATGTCTGATTTCCAAAATTGCAGTTCATCCATTCAAAACCACAGCAATTGTTTTGTAAACAGACCGTGGTGTTATGCAATAAAGTTGTTTGTTTGTTCATTTGTTTGTTCGTTTGATCATTTCTTTGGAATAAAATGCAAGTAAAATACAAAGTGAGTTTTCATTTCATTTGGTGCACCTTATCATTTGGTGTGTCTTATGTATGAAAATAAAAGCGTTAGAAACTGTTTATTGATACTGCACATTATAATAGGGTGTGCCTTATGGTCCAAAAATCCAGTAATTTACTTTTAATTTTTACAGTCATAGCATAAAATTTCAAAAGCTTCATTTCTCATTTCAACTTTTTAATTTTAAGCCCTTCCCTCTAATTATAATGGCACTACATTGCAATAGTCAAAAATTCAATGCAAAACTTGTGGTTGACAATTTCTGCAATTTGAATTTTGGATCATGTTTTAGACAGACAGCAGTCATTCTTGCATCATGTGCTCGATTGTTGTAATGGCTGAAAATTTGAATTCACACAAGTTGAAAACTGCACCAAAAGTTGCAGAGCTTTATGAGCTATTGCCCAGGTACTGCTGTTCAGATAACATCCAGAATGAATTCAGGTTTACCTCTGAGTGCTTTAACCTCAGTGTTTTGTCACTTTGCAACACTAGCAAGCTCTTCCTCCTCTGCCAAAGCAAACTGTCCTTTGGATGTCTCATATTTTTTTTGGAAGTAATAAATGTAATCAAAGAATGGGAATCTAAATTGGCTTCTTTGAGGATTTAAAGGATGGTTCCTCCAAAATATCATTGGAGGAGCAACAGCAACAACAAGCATGGATTGGCTTTTTTCCAACATCAAAAGCACTTTTCTGCTCTGAGACCATATGATTGTTAAAATTTCACAGTATAGATGGGTCCACAAAAACATTGTTATTATTATGCTGTTTTACAAATTAAAACAAATGACCATGCATGATAAGTGACAGAAACATTCTGTGAAAAGACTTTATAATTTCATTGATTACTTGAATTTAGTTTTATGTCTTTTTGGGAGTTGTTTAATTTTGCAGAACCTATACAATGAAATGGCCTTACCAACAAAAAGTGTTCTTACTTTAATAAAAAAAAATTAACATTTAAATTTAATTTTTAAAAAAATCATATGCAGTCACATTACACAACTTGTCGACAAATACCTTTTATGATGATGAAATACTGAGAAAAATACAAATACTATACTGCCCATACATTTGATTAAAATTTTAGCTTTATTTTTAGATATTTAGTATTTTTTGTCTTATATAAATTATTTCTTTTTATTATCTTTAGTGTGACAAAACAGAAAAAAGTTTGAAAATGGAACTAGTCAAGATTTTTTTGGAGTACTCTTTTTGTTTCAACTGATGCAATTTAGGAACGAAAAAACCATGATGAATATACTCATTGCTGGTGTCTGTTAAAATAACATTCAATTCAATTATGAAAAACAAGAGATAAATTAAACTAGACTTACAGTACTTGCAGATGAATAAAATAAAGAAACAAGGTTTTGCTCTGACATAAGCAGAAATGAAAATATATTGTAGACCTGCATTTATTCATCAATTCATCTATCTTAGATTGCAATTATTATTATTATTTTTTTTTTTCTTTTCACCATTTTTGATTGCTTCAGTTAACTGATTCAACCTTTTATTAGGTTAATATTCATATATACAGAATTTAATTGGTAATGTCACAATATAATGATTTTGCAGATATAAAAAATAATGTTTTCAATCACACAAATTTTCCTCTCAGCAATTTATCAAAAATAATTATAAAGGACAGTGTCAAATGAACTAATCATAAACACAAAAATATACAGAGAAAGGAGACTGCAAAAAATATTGTAGAACATGCAACTGATGTGTCTTTCACTTAGGTTAATTGCTTTGAAAAAGGGTATAAGTTTGGGTCTCTTCAAGAAATCACTGTAAGCAATTTTTTTTTGTAAAACTAACCTGAATCTTTTCAGTGGTTACTTTGGCTTCTGGAAGAGATCTTTTTCCTCTTGGTTTCTTTTATCTTCCATCCTAGTGCTGTAGGGGAGGGAGTCCAGACTAGTTTTACTAAAAAAATTGCTTATGGTGACTTCTTAAAAATAAGTTCAACATGGACAATTTTTACAATTCAGTTGTTTTTAACAAAGTTATTGTCTGCCAAGCAAATGTATGTTTGCATTACATTTAATTTTGCTTTAAATATGGAAAAACCTGTGCAAAATCATATTCTAAAGCTAAAATTTACATCTGCAAGAATTTTTTTTAACTTTAGGCTACTATTAGAGAACCAGAATCTGAAATAAAAACCAAATAAACCATAACGTACAGGGTGTCCTTAAATTATTGTTACAATTTTCAAAGTTTGTCAAAATTTTATTTTTTGAGATATTTTCATTTGATTTGTTTTATAGTGAAAAGAAATGCTTCAAGTTTTTTCTTTCTTAACAGGTACTAGTGGAAATAATTAGGTTTAAAATTACAATTTATTTAATGATTAAGCAGAATATTATTGAATTTATTAGCGAAAGTAGAGTTCATGAAAATCAACATGTATTTCCTGGTTTATAGAAACAAGTCAGACATCCAAGCACAGTGAAACTTTAGACAGAAGTATGGAAAAAAGCCACCTGGCTGACCTCAAATATGAGAAGAAATTGAATCTGTGCAAGTGGCATATACCAGAAGCCCTAGAAAGTCCATTAGCAAGGCTTCTACACAATTACAGATTCCATGCTCCACTATTCACAAAGTTTTGCATAGAAATTTGCAACTTTATGCATATAAAGTGCAGTTACTGCAAGCCCTTAAGCCAGAAGATAAGCCATAATGAAAAGAATTTGCAGTGACAATGCTGGACAGGTTAGAATCAGATTTAGAGTTTTTGAAACAAGTTTGTTTCAGTGACAAGTCAACGTTTGACGTTTCTGGATTATTAACAGACACAATTTGAGAATATGGGGCTTGGAGAATCCACATGATAAACTTATCACTCCATTTTTCTTTGCTGAGAAATCAATCATAGCTCAAATTTACCTTGATGGTTTTACAGAATATGTGTCACCACAGCTTGAACAGTATCAACCACAAGCTATTTTTTAGCAGGATGGTGCACCACCTCATTGGGGTCGTAAAGTTTGTCAATTTTTTAACGAAACATTTCCAGATAGGTGGATTCCATTCCATGGCCACCACGTTTCCCTGATATTACACTGTTGGATTTTTTTCTTTGGGGCTATGTAAAAGATATCATTTACTGAACCAAAGTCAAAGACATTAATGATTTGCAACATCGAATAATTGAAGCAATTGATACAGTTACTGTAGATATGTTAGCAAGAATATGGCAAGAAATTGAATATCAGTTGGATATCATACATGTGACTGATGGTGCACATGTAGAGGTGTACTAAAGCATCTAATGTAAACTTAAAGCATTTCCCTTTACTATAAAACAAACCAATTGAAAATATCTTAAAAAATAAGACTATGGTGAATTTTTGAAATTGTAACAATAATTTATGGACACCCTGTATATTACTTATTATGTTATGCATGTTTGCTCAAAGCTAAGGAAATTTTTTGTTTGGTTTGGAGGAGTACAAGTCTTTGTTATTGTCTGCTGCACTCTAAATTTAGTTTTAATTAATGACCAACAATTAGTTATACTAAGTTATGTAAAATAGCCTATGTATTAATAAACAAGCAATGTCCACAGGTTTAGGAAGAGACTCCCAATTTTTTAAATCTAAGGTTTGGTACTGGACTATAAACTTTTTAAAATTTTAACTGCATTTCAATAATCCAATAATTCTTTGAAAGCTTTGTAAATGTGTTTTTTCTGAATTACAAAAGCAACAAAACACAACCTTAAAATGATGAAACACAAATGGCAAGTGTCTTTTTAAAGTCTAGACTCTAAAACTGAAATATCTATTGAGTGTGCTAAGAGAAAAAGAAAATAGATATTGAGTGCCAAAGTCTGGCCAGCCATGTAATTATATTTGGCCCACAAAGCATTAGTGGATGACTACTAGAGCTGGCTGCCAATATTATACAGCACATGTACTGCTAATAACACAAATCCCAGAATGCTGTGGTGGTGTTTTAGTGCATCTGTGATGTTTTAATAATACGTCATAATGCTTCTTATCAGATTTAATTCATTTGTTTAAAAACATGGTTAGTTGTGTTTAGCTAGATTAGGTTTAGGTTAATGTTTTACTTACGTTTAAAATGGCTAATTTTCTTTAATTAGATTAGGGTCAGCTATGTTTTGTAATTAAAGCATTGAGGTAAGTTATGCTTTATAGTTTGCTTATATTTCTTTGATTCTATTTAAATAAGGTTTTATTTAACTCTTTCACAACTGATAGCTCAATTTGGTCACATGTCACATGACTCAGAGCAGAAAAACGAACTCAGCATATTTTTTCTTTCACGACAGGTGTCACTATATTCTTTCACTATATCTTCAGGTTTCTTTCACTATATGAGGTCTTCTGATGTCACTCAGCTGAGCACAAAAGTGCATGTGTTATATTTGTCTGGCTAAAACTAAAATGACCGGGTGGGTAAAAACGTCATGATTGAGGACAAATGTAACTGACATGGTAATGGTTCAAAAATTACTCACATTATTTGGTCCTTAAGACACTTTACAGAACTTTTCTCTGCTTGGTGGTCTTAGCAAGAAGCTCTAAATTTTGATCATATTTCTAAATAGAAAATAAAAAACCAAAATACAGAACTTGAACCAGACCGTAATATCTTGGAATCTTTGGTAGCAGGTTGGAATACTTGCTTGACAGTTGCTCTATTTATAGCATCTGCAAAGCTTTTTCATGTTTTAGGAAGATAAATATGAAAATCAAAAATCAAAATAATAAATAATTGGTGTGCCATATGCATGATGGCCTAGTGTTTGTAAAATGCTTTATTGCTTATCACACAAAATTTTCTACTACTTGCATAAAAAAATTGATAAATAAATTTCTAATTGCTAAAGTCACAAATTTTAAATCAACAAATTGAAATTATAAGGTTTTCCATTAAGTCAACCTTTTGCAATACGAAGTTAATCTTTTGCAATCAAAAGGTAATGTTTTGCAATCAAAAGTTAAAAACCAACTTTTTTAATATATTAAAATTTATATAGAATTTCACCTATATAGCATTGTAAACTTTTAGTTTACTGTTTTAAAAATCTTAAATAATATTTTGCAAGCATGCCTTACAATAATATTACAAATGATGACTGCAGAAGAATTGTACATAAAGTTAAAGAAGGTTGGATGACCACCAAAGCTATCACATCGGCTTTAGACCTCAATTATTATGCCGTATTCAAAATCGTCAAGATATTTCTAGCTACAAGGAGGGAACAGAAGATCTAAATTGATTTTTAATTTTTTAACTTTTGATTGCAAAAGATTAACTTATTATTGCAAAAGGTTGACTTCTTAATGGAAAACCCTATATTTTGCCAAAACATAATACCATTGCAGTTTTATGCTTTAGAAAAAGTACCATGCTTGAAATGTGTTACATTTTCTTGATTGTTATTCCTTAGTGTTAAGAAAAAAACTACAAATCTTTCTTCTCAATCAATATCAAGCATGCAAAGATTTAAGAATGTGCGCAATTCACACACGCTTGGGCAAAGTTCACAATATTTTGGTCTAATACAACATAAACCGTCCAAAAAATTTGTTCCAGAAGAAAAAAGCAACTATTGTACAAGTTTCTTAATGCATCAAGGCAAACCTTATTCCATCAGACAAAGTAGAAATCTAGCGATGATAACGACTTTAAAATTTGAATTTACTTGCTGCTAGTCATAATCACAAAAAAATTCTTTTGCAAGGAAAAGTGGGGTCTCATTTTGTTTATTGCAAACTTGTTTTTTAACAAATTTTTAAAAATATGATATCATTGTATTCACAATAAAATCATCTTTTCAATGATATAAAATTTAAACAGTTTCTTTTTTTAGTTAAAAGTGAAAGTGTAGTTAAATATTGCTCACTTCCAAAAAAACTCATTTTATAGTGCCATTAGTGGCCAAAATTCCAGTCGTGAAAGAATTAAATAAGACTTTGGTAAATTGGATTATGTTGTTCTTGTGGTTAGAAAAAAGAGGCCGGTATTAAAAGTTATTCTTGGACCCAAGAAATGGGACACATCAATTATGACAAGAATCTCTCTTCTATTGACAGTTGACATAGCAACTTCATGCTACTCCTGGCACCCAACTACTCACCCAAAAATAGCAAAAAGATATAAGACTTTCTGGACAGGTAGGAAGCAGAATATCTGTTTACATATGAAAAAGACAGACTGGTTTGTCTTGTATGTGGAGCCAACATTAGAAGAATATGAAACCTAACACCAGTACAAGTACAAGGACCCAGACATGCCAGAAAGTGGAGATAAAAAGAAATTTGGTTTTACAACAGACTATGTTTAAAAAATCCATATCACAAAATGAAGCTGCTGTAAAGGCTAGTTTTATCATGGTAGCAGAGATCACAAATCAGCCAGATCTTTCAATAAGGGAGCATTTGTTAAAAAATGCATGCTGAAAGTTTGTGGCCTCAAGTGCCCAAAGAAAAAGCAAGCATTTTCAAATGTGAGTCTGAGACGAAACCCAGTTGCTGATCACACATGTGAGCTTACCATCAGTCTATATAACCAGCTGATAAAAGAGAAAAGATTTTATTGCATTCACCATTGATGTTGATGAGAGCAAGGATGCATCTGATACTGCTCAACTGGCAATTCTCAATTGTGGAGTGGATGCAAACCTGCATGCTATGGAGGAACTTTTGGGATTAAAATCAATGCATGGCACAACAGGAAAAAAAATCTTTGAAAAACTTTCCAAATGTGTAATTGAAATGAAGCTGCCTTGGGATAAACTCATAGATTAATAACAAATGCTGCACCAGCAATAGGCAGTTAACAGAGTGGATTGGTGGGCAAGGTTTGGAAGATGTGGGAGAACAGTACAGGTGAACTAATTGTTTATCACGGCATCATACATCAAGAATCATTGTGTAGCAAAGCTTTAAAGATGGAACATATTGTGACCACAGTAAATGAATAGTTAACTTTGTAAGGTCTGAATAACCACCAGTTTAAGCCTTTTCTGGAAGAGTGTAGTTTAGAACATGTAGACATGTCATATCACACAGAGGTGAGATGGCTAAGTTGAGGAAAAGTACTGAACAAATTTTTTAAGCTTCATGAGGAAATATTTTAATTTCTGGATAGCGAAGGAAAAGACAAACCAGAGCTCTGAGATGAAAAACTTCTGAGTGAGCTGGTCTTTATATGTCATGAACTATGAAGAACCATCTCAATGCACTGAACCTGCAATTTCAGGGGTGGGGACACATGATCACAGACATGTATGCTGCAGTGAAGGCTTTCAAAACTAAATTGTGCCTTTGAGAGAAAAAATGCTGCAAGAAAACCTGGATCATTTTTCCTGCTACCACACAATGAAAATGCAAATCTTTGCCATGTTTCCATGTGCATAGTTTGCTGAAAAATTCAGCATACTCAATGCTAAGTTCAACCAGTGATTTTCCAATTTTGACATCCAGAAAAGCAGATTTGAACTGCTCAGCAATTTGTTTACAGTTGAAGTGGAAAATGCATCAACCAACCTCCAAATGGAGCTGATTAAATTCCAGTATAATGACACCCTAAAGTCAAAATATAATGCTGTGGGTTCTGCACAGTTTCCAACTTAAACCGTGACACATGAACCAATTCCTCAGCTATGCACCCATGCTGCTCAGATGCTCTCCATGTTCAGCAGCATCTATGTATGTGAGCAACTATTCTCTTCAATAAAGTTGACCAATACATCTCACAAGAGATGTCTGATGGTTGAGCACCTTTGCTTGATCATAAGAATTTCCTCAACTTAAAGTCTTGAACCCAGACATTGGTAAATTTGCATCCTAGAAAAGATGCCAGGTGTAACATTGCAAATTTGCTTTGTCACCAAGACCATAATTTGAATTACTCACTTTGTTTTAGTGACCTTTTAAAACAATTGCAAAGTTAATGGTTTGTTGATTTCTACAATAAAAAGATTAACTGTCATTGATGTGAGAGTTATCAGCAATGCATACTAGTAGTTATTTTTTGTCAAAGATAATATAGAAAACAAATTGCAGCATTAAGTATTTGAAGTATAATTTTTGATTCAAATTGCCAGTGAAAAAAATTCAGGTAAAAAATTTATTGTAATATTGTTAAATGTTTGTTTTAATAATGTTAGCTGGTTTTAAAATGCAAGTTGTTAATTCGACATACATAGTAAAGTTTGTAGATTTAAACTGTAGCTTTCATATGTTGTTGTTCTATTTCCATAAATGTGCTTAATGTTTGAGTATCGGTTGGTTTACAATTTAAGTAAGACGTGGCTGTTACATATATTATTAATTTGATAAGTGTTATTGTTATTTTATTTATTAATTTATTTTTTTCCAACTCTGTTTTTTTTGCTTAACAGAAAACTGCAGTGTTAAACCATTTGACGATAAAGAATTTGTTAGAAGAATTTTGCTGTGTGTTTTCTTACCCTTGCGTATGACTCCTGTATCACTGGGTGCATTACAAGGCATTACACCAGGTATACGGCTTGGACACGTCAGAGTAATGTAGTGTCTCACAAACTGAGCTATAGTTAACTTTTATATTTTGCCCATTAATTGAAAGATATTATTAATTACTATGAAACGGGGTAACTTTGATCAGTTGGGAGAACAGAGTACTATTTGACTTATAGGTCAAGAAAATATATGAGGAAAAAGCATAACCAGATTTCTATGTAAACCCCTTGCCCCTTTTCAAAATATAAAAAGTTACATATCCTCTCAAAAAAATTAAAAATTTTATTTTTGAACTCATAGAACATTTTAAAAATAAAAACAGTGATCAAAATTACCCCAAACATGTTCACTTCGGTCTTATATTGGTTTTTAATAGTACAGTTACCCAAAATATGGGGTAACTTTGTTAAGCAGTTTGTTTAAAAGCATTTAGCTGCAAAGCTGTTATGATGTCATTAAAATATTTTATTTAATGGCTCAGAGACATGGTGCTACAATCAACATAAAGAGTTTTCTTATTGACAGTGTCAGTTTATTAACAGCTAACAACCTTCAAAATTGATCAAAGTTACCCCATTTTACAATAATTGGTTTATTACTCTTATTTCATTTTGAGATTGATTATTAAACTGTGGAAAAAGGTTACCTTTAAAATGTCACTTAAAAGGCTGCAAAAAAAGAGGCAAGCCATTTTTACTTAAGAAACGAATGCGATTAAAATTATTTCTATTTGATATTAATTTTTTATGTGTGCAATATTAAGTTATATATTGAATAATTAAAATTTATTCTTTGTATATTCAGTGTTTAAATATAGCTTGTTTGGATTTATACAAAAAAGTTCATTGTTATAATTAGAAATTTTTCTTCAATAAATATCCATGTTGGCCTTCCACTTTGTCCAAGTTTTAAATTTTGCCCCCATGTGTATTTTAGTTTGACATCCTTGCATGAAAGAGTTAAATGCTCAAGACCTAGTAATGACTTTTTCAAATCAATTATGATATCATTTTTATATCAAGTATTTAAATGTACTTACAAGTGGCCTGCTTTTAATTAAAATATAAGTCAAAACTTATTTTAATCAATTATTTGAATTTTTTGCACTCTACCATTAAAAATTACCAATATAATATTTTTGTCATTTGAATCAAATATTCAATACATACCAGTACGAAGTTTACACAGAATAAACGCAAATACTGATACTTGCTAACATTTAAATTTGAATTAATTCAATAACTAAAAATTTTCAGAAACAGTTACTGACGCTGCTTTATGTACAATTAAATGTTTTTGTACAACGTCAAAAATAAAAATATAAAAATTATAATTTACTTATAATCTATCTAATTATTTCAATAATTAAAGGAATATTTAAAAAAATTAAAAGATATAGATTTTGTTCAAAAAATTTTTGCAATCAGTTACACTAAATAATAAAAATAATTTTTAAATTACATACCAACTTTTAAAACCAAATGATCTTACTATAAAAGACTGCATATAACCATTTTTTTTACAAAACTATTCAAAAAAATTTTAATTTCTGTAGAACTTCTGAAGTTTCTGATACCGCACCCCAAACAGGGTCTCATGCACGTTTTGCATGCCATGTTACAGCATGTAGAATGATACTTTCAAGTAACAGTAGTATTTAAATTTGTGAACCAACAGAACTTAATTTCAATCAGTGTTTCTAGAGCGCAGATGCGCTTACACGCGCAGTCAAGAAGATCGTTACTCTAGTACAGTGGTTCTCAACCTTTTTTCTTTCGTGGCCCACTCGTTGCACAAAAATTCTGTGGCCCATTAACTTTTTATGCAAGCAAAAAACTACGAAATAGGTTTAAAAACAAAAAGAAAAAACAAAGCAGCAAAACATATTTCAAAACAGATTTATTCAACCCAGCATAAGTGAAATACCTGCTGCTGAACATTATTGACCAATACATCAATTTTTGGAAGGATTGAAGAGAGCGCACAACGCATATCATTTTCCACATCAAGTCGGCTTCTAGTCTTTGTTTTTATATGCACCAAAGTGGAAAACCCTGCTTTACATAAATACGTAATGCTGAAAGGCAACAGCACTTTGATCCATTCTTTACCGATACGCAGGTGAAAAACAAACACCCTCGCCCGAAATTTGCAGATCGATAAAGTCTCAAACATGTCTTTACAAGCAGAGTCGTTTCTGAAGTCAATGAGCTCATCCTGCAAGTCATCAATAACTTTTTCTATTGGTATTGCAAAAGACTTTCTTACCAGCTCCAAATCAACATCAGATATTTCAGGAAAACAGGTTAAAAATTCTTTCCAGAGATTGACAAGATGTTGCAATATTTCAGACGATGATTCATGTCCAAGTTACCTTCAATCACAGATGAAAGGGTCTCAAATATTGCAAAATTTCCTTGGTCAGCTTTACGTTTCCAGTTTTCAAGCTTTTGCATAAACGCATTTAGGCGTCGATGAAGTCAAGTGCATTTATATCTCTTTTTTGTAGCTTCAGATTTCAGTGGTTCAATTGGTCAAAATTATCAACTTGATAAGCAAGTTTAGATATGAAGATACTATCCCTAAAGCAAGATTCCAATTTGTACTTTTTCTGCATAGTCAGAAATTTTTTCAATTCCTCCCGTAGTTAAAAAACTCTTGCTTAAACATTGCCCTTAGACAGCCAGCGGACACAAGCATAGTAAAGTAAATTCAAGAGTTCAGCATTTTTTTGCTTTCTTCACCACATAAAATTTTAGCCATTTTTGAAGTACATAGTTTCATGGGAGTCTCGCCAATTGTGTACGGTTTACATTGCTTTGCGATCATAAAATTGACTACCAAGACGCTTCAACAATGCTTCTAAAATGTTGTTGGAATCCTCCTGTTGAATCCAAGCGCTGACGCTTCACAGTGTCTTTCTTTCTTTTTAAAAAGTTCCCATCTTTTTTCTTTAATTTGAATGAACTTTTTCCAGGTGAAGTTTTAGTTTTGATGGCCTCATTGAATGATGACCAAGAACTTTATAACACAAAACACATTGTTCTTTTTGTTTTCTGACATCACAAATTTATGTAAATCCATATTAAATGTACTGTAATTTTCATTAAACTTTCGTTTTGCTATTTTAACTAAGCTTTAAAGAATACTAAAAACCGTATATGTAGAAGTTCAAAATAACTAAATGCGAAAACTATTTATAAAACAGTACCTTTCCTTTTTCTGATCAAGCTCTTTCAGTTACGGCCAAGTACCGCTTAGACAGCGGATATTTTCTGGCTTGATTGTAATCACAACGTCCTCCATAGGGAGCCAGTAGATTAATTAAAATAAATTTACATTTCGTTTACATTCCTCCCCAATTCCTTTCTAACCGATTATTCCTCCCTTCAAGTTACAAATTCCTCTTTCGAGAGCCAAGTGGCTCACTCTGAGAACCACACTGTTGTAGTAGCTTAAAATCAAGTCCATATAATGCAATAGAAGGCATTGATTATATTATGCCGTCAAAACAAAGAGAGATAAATTCTATTACGGCAACCGCATGACGGTCGCCTACATTAGTTTCACAAAAAACGCTCTTTCTGCAAAAATAACACTATTATTTCAATAATTAGTGTTACGTCGTTCGCGTAAATTATTTGAGAATTAGATATTGGGTACGGGTTTCGAGCCAGCGCGCCTTTTATATCAGCGCTGAATAATCAGCGCTATCTTTAATGCGTTCTCGCGCGGCTGTGGGCATAAAGTGATGCCACGTTGTTTGGTAAGCCTTTCGACTTGAGCTGGCTGTGACTTGGCATTTGAACAGAGCCTTTAAATTGATTTGGCTGCTTTATTATTAGTCCCCTTGGACATTGGCTACATTTGGTAGCAATTGGTATTCATATTGTTGATTCTTTCCTTTGCTCGTCCGCCCAACATCGTTGGTAAGTTTGTAAGTGTCTTTACGCATTGAAACATATTGAAATTTGTGTTTATTTATTCAGAAAACCGTTTCCGACTAGTGCCGCAATTATCGTTTTGTTCTTAATAAAATAAAACTGTAAAGTCTGGTGCTGGTCGTGAAGGGTGTTTGTGCGGAGCGGGAAGGACGAGGCAGTTTTGCGACTCCGTTACAATTAGAATGAAAATTATTACTCTATATAGCAAAAAACAGCAGCATCATTCATTGTTACTGCAATCAAAACTACTAAACAAACACACAAGTGTAAAATTAACTATAGTGACACAAATGAAACTAAATTTTTCAATACATCCAGCAATTTTTTAAATAGGTCTGTGGCCCACCTCAAAATGTTTCACTGGCTCACTAGTGGCCCATGGCCCACTATGTCGCTTTATTAGATGTAGTAACGTCATCATTTGACAATATGAACAAAAACAATTACACTGCTCTAATGTTTATAGATTTAAAAAAAGCATTTGACACAGTTAATCATGACATCCTTCTGAATAAATTAAAACATTATGGAGTACGTGGTGTTGGGCTTAGTCTTTTCTCTTCTTTTTTACATGATAGATCTCAATATGTTTCTATAAATAGTAGTAACTCATGCAAACAAAATATAAGTTGTGGTGTACCACAAGGCTCTGTTTTGGGTCCTTTTCTTTTCACTTTATACATTAATGATATTGCTAGCATTTCGTCAACAAACCCTAGACTGTTTGCGGATGATACTTGTCTCGTATTGAACGACAAAAAATTAAGAAAATTTACAAACTAAAATAAGAACAGAAGTCACAAAAATAAGTAAGTGGTTAATTGCCAATTAACATTAAATTTATCTAAATCGAATGTAATGATAATAGATCCGATAAAACTAAAACATCTTAAAAACAGCTACAGTGATTTTACGAAGCTTGCTAATATTGACATGAAGAATGTCAACTTGGTAAAGTATTTGGGTGTTACTCTTGATAAAGATTTGTCATTTAAATTCCACATTATTTTTTATTTTTATCTTTATATTTATCCTCCTGCTCGCAGGAAAGCGACGGAGGCGCTATACATAGGGTAAGCAATTACCCCGACCTGCTTCCAGAGATGCCAAGATATTGCTGTCCGCTAGTAATTTAGTAGAGATATGACTGCAATTTAGAACTGCTTGTCAAGACCACCAAGCTGGGGAAAGTGCCGTAAAGTGTCTTTCCCAAGGACACAACAGAATGGCACAAGTGGGTTTTGAAAAGAGACCATGTTGATCATCAGTCCAATGCTTTAACCACTCGACCACGCTGCCGACTTATATTAATAACTTATTAACAAAATTATCTGGATCAGTTGGAATACTAGCAAAAGCAAGACCTTTTTTGACAAATTCAGCCATATTAAAGCTGTATTATACTTTATTTCACACCCACTTAACGTATGGATTGATTGTTTGGGGCTCGACCTTTAAGTCATACGTCAATAAATTAAGCACTCTACAAAACAAGGCAGTAAAAATTATTGGAGGAGCAAAATCGAGTGATAGGGCAACACCTTACTTTTCAAAATTCAATATTCTCAAATTATCAGTTTTACTAAGGTTTGAAATAGCAACTTTTACTTACAAGTCTAAAAATAACCTACTGCCATTACCATTTCATAAGCAACTAACAAGAGGCTCCACTAATTATAATTTTTTTTTGCCATTTTGTAGAATTAGAAAGTTACAAAGGTCCATCAAATATCAGGGTTCAAAAGTTTGGAATTCATTATCATTAGAATTAAAAGAATCCAAGTCATTAGCTACGTTTAGATCAAAACTAAAATCGACTTTATTACAAAAATACTAATCTTCTCTTTGGCATTCCAATTTAATTTTTTTTCTCATACTCTCGACAACAAAATGTTATAATTATTTTGCTTCTCTTAGTTTTTCTTTGATACTCAACGCATTTTGTTGAACACTTCATTTTGGTGTGAATTAATTCAGAAATTGTTAGTTATTTATTTTTTTTTTTTTATATACGTTACTTAACAGATTGTCAAATTTAAAAGATATTCAAATCATTGTTTTTATTTATTAATGTATTTATTTTTATGTTGTGCATAATATATGGTAAATTTACAAGATACATTTACATTTGAAGACTAATATTTGTAATTATCGTCTTATCTGTTGATAGTTTCTTGATTTTTTGGCAAACTGTTAAGACATTTGAAAAAAAAACTCAATTCAACTAATTGGTATTATTTTCAATTTTTAATCTTAAATTTTCTACTACCTACGGTTGTTTGTTTAAACAAATTGCGTGATTGGCACCAACATAGCCTACTGTTGTTTTTTGTGTTTACACTAGTTGATGTAATGCTACTGTTCTTTGTTGTTTTTTTTTGTTGTTGTTTGTTTTTTTTTTTTCTTTGTAAATATTTACTAAAAATTGCATCACATTTAGTTTACAATTTCAAGGACTGCAGACTAGAAGACCTTCAATGTTGTGGTCGCTTCGCAGCCTATCTGTCAGTGTGTTCTAACTTACTGTATTGCATTTTTTTTTTGCTTATGTCAAATTATCATGATACTGACAATAAAACTAAACTATACATATTAGAAAGCAATGAGATAGCTCGTAACGCTGTTCTCCGGACCGAGGGTTATCTGTATCAGCCGTTCAGCGCCTACAGAACATAGACCACAGAGCATATCGTAATGCTACCCCACGCAGTGAATCCAATAATTTACCTGCTCGGTCAAAACAATCGCGTTGTCCACTCTGCCAGCGACTTTATCAGCTCTACAAAAAAGGAGCCTCGTAGTTGGAATACCAAACCTTATACCTTGTGTTAGAGGTGTGCAAAAAATAACAGTTCGTTAAAAAGTAACAGTTAATTTCCTTAACGAATATTAACAGTTAAGTAAATGGCAAAGTAACAGTTAAAAAATAACAGTTAAGAAGTGAACTGCTATTATTATTTACACCAGTGTTCTTCAAATTTTTTTCATCGGGACCCATTTTGCACAGGCAAATTTTTTCGCGACCCTAAAATAGGATCTTCACCTAGAATCCATTTCTGATTCTGCTATTTTTCCCCCAACATCAAGGTGCTCTCTAAAAAAAAAAAAAAAGAAGGCCTTCACTTCAATTTGCTGTTGTATTTCGCTATTTTTCTCCCAAAATCATGGTGATCTCCAAAAATTAAAATCTAAAATCCCGCGACCCCCATTTACTGCAGTTCACTTGCTTTTTTGTTTTCTCTTATTTCTCGTATCTGCTACTAGCGAAAGTGCTGTTTCGCTTAACGAATAAAAAGTAACAGTTAAAAGTAATAGATAAATATTTCAAAGTAGCAGTTAGTAACAGTTATTCAAAAGTAACAGTTAAGCACATCTCTACCTTGTGTATTGAATGCTACCGAACATAGAAACACTGAAGACGTCACCCCGCTTCTAAAGTGGATCCTTCACTACCTAAACCAGGCCTACAAACTCTTGAAGTCATGTCGAGTACGGACCCTCATTTGAGTTTGGTAAGAACAAATCACGGGCCAGTCTTCAGACACAGACCAACCAAGTGCAACATGCCTTTGTCTGCAGTACATAGAAATGCCACCATACAAGGCATCCATTATGTATTCAAAGACGGACAATGAACAACAGCACATATGGCCCAGGTAATTATTTCAGTCGATCGCGCTCAGGCCTATGGCGAATCCACGTCAGTCCGTGCTACAAATGTCACCGCTATCGCTGACACAGGTGCCCAAGTGATTGTACGAGTATGGTCTCTGGACGAATTCGTGAAGTATGGCTTCTCACGTGACATCCGGCATCCAACCTGGTGGCCGCCAATCATTCCTCCATATCAATTGCAGGGGCGTTCTTCGCCATCATTGAAGGACTGTCGTGTCACGGTCATGTTGTGTAATGCCGGGCCATGGTCTACGTTAGCGCCGACATTCAAACTGGCAATGCTGGAAGTTCTGTTCCCCAGTTTCCCATCATTGGGCAAACATGCTAGTGCTGAGATGCAGGAATGCGCTGGTGAACCTGCTGCCATCAATATTACGCACCTCACACGCATTGTTACTGGTGGCTGTGCCTCACTAGGCGATCAAAATCATTCTTGCATTTGCCCTCAGGGTACTGCCATACCACCACCCTTACGGTCGCTACCATTTTGCTGTATTCCGGAAAATAATGATCGAATGAAAACTTGATTATTGGAGCGATACGATTCCTCTACATTCCGCATCGCCCTCTTCATTGTATGGCGGGACCACCCATTGAAATCCATGTCAGCCCTCAGCAAAGCCAGGGGCACTTCATACCCCGGCTTCTATTCCCCTACATTGGCAACAACAGATCCATGCAGACCTCCTTCGGGATGAAACTCTAGGAATTCTAGAAAAGGTTCCTCACGGAGAGCCTACTCAATGGTGCCATCGCATGGTGATTACAAGGAAACATAATGGTACACCCCCACGGACTGTAGATTTATAGCTACTGAACAAATCCTGTCGTCGGATAAACCGTCATCTTACCACTTTCATCACGCCATTTGGACGATGGCGATATACAAAAGCACCACAAAGTTTCCTCTCTTCAAGAATGGCTACCCTACAAATATTTGTCCTACAACAATAAGCTACCCTGCAAACATAAGTTTGTCGGGTGCAACTGTCGCTTCGCCACCATTTTGTCTGATTTTATGCGAAAGGAGCGATGCGTGAATGACACCGTGTTTTTTGACGAGAACCTAGAGGAACATTGGTGGCGCACCATCCAATTTCTTACTCTTGGGCCACTCCGGTACCATTCTCGACCCCAGCAAATTTCAATTCGCCCAGCGGTCAGTTGACTTTGCAGGATTCCGCATTTTCGAATCATGTGTAGAACCCCTGCCCAAGTATTTGAACGCTATTCAACAGTTTCCTACGCCTAAGAACATCAAGGATATAAGAAGCTGGTTTGGTCTAATCAATCAAGTGGCCAGCTAAGCCAAAATTCGAGACTTGATGGCACCATTCAAGCCGTTTCTCAGTCCGAAACGTAAGTTCGAGTGGAATGACAATCTTGATAAAGCATTTTCGCATTCGAAAGATGCCATCATTGACGCCATACGTTACGGCGTAGAAATTTTCGATCCGACTCGACGTACTTGCTCACGGCCGGACTGGTCAAACCGGGGCATCGGATACTTCCTGCTTCAAAAACACTGTACATGCCCGTCCACCCTCACTGATGCTGTTCCAATGGATGGCGAGTAACTCTCGCAGGCTCTCGCTTTCTCTCGTCGGCTGAACAACGTTACGTCCCAATTGAAGGAGAAGCCCTAGCTGTAGCTTGGAACTCGAGTAGACTAAATACTTTACGCAGGGCTGCAATAATTTAGTAGTTGTTACCGACCACAAGCCGCTAACGAAAATTTTCGGTGATCGAACTCTAGATGAAATTTTTTTTTATTATTTTTTTATTTTTATCTCTGTATTTATCCTCCTGACTCGCAGGAAAGCGACGGAGGCGCTAGACATAGGGTAAGCAAATCAACAACACTCGGCTCATCCGATTACAGCAGCGCACTCTAATGTGGCGTTTTGACATTGCACACTTGCCGGGGTCGACTAATGTTGCTGCGGACGCTGCATCGCGACACCCTGCCACATTTGAATTCTTTGCTACCATTTCGGGTGCCGAGCATAATTCTCTAGATTCGCTCAAAGAGGCCCTTCTTGCCTCTGTTCGGCAAAACACGCGTGATGAATTGACCTTAAACTGGGATAAAATTGCCCGGCACAATGCCAGTGATGCTGCACTCAATGATTTACCGTCTGCCATACAATCAAACTTTGATGTTAACTTTCCGCCGGGTATATCGTGACGGGTTTTATATCTCTGACGGTGTTATTTTATGTAATGATCGTGTTGTTATTCCGCGCAACTCCGCTATCAAGTATTATGCGCATTACATGCCGCCTATTAAGGGGTGTCGGCCATGGAACCGTTTTCTGGTCGGGGATGACCCAAGATATTCATAATATTCGCTATTCTTGTGCTTATTGCAACCGAAATGCGCCATCGTAAGGTGCAACTCCCCCATTGCCCGCCTACCACACCCTTCGGAAAAATTTTTGCGGGCTATTTTGATTACGTAGGACGGCACTTTTTGATCGTTAGAGACAGATTGTCCGGTTGGTCAGATGTATTTGGTACACCTGCTGGATCAACCGCCACTGGCGCAAATGCACTTCTTTGCCTCCTTGATCATACTATGCCACTTTTGGAGTGCCTGAAGAAATTTCTTCAGATGGTGGCCAAGAGTTTACTGCCTTCGTCACACAGGATTTTATGCGCAAGTGGGACATTAAACACCGCCTTTCTTCCGCCTACTTTCCCAATCCAACGGCCGCGAGGAGGTTGCAGTCAAAGCCGCTAAAAGACTTCTCATGTCCAATATTAGCCCTAATGAGGATTTCAACAACAATTCGTTTCTGCGCGCCCTGTTGCAACTGCATAATAACCCGGATCCTGACTGCAATTTTTCCCCAGCTGAAATTGTCTCTGGCCACCCTTTGCAAGACGTTTGTTAATCGGCTCGCTACTTTTTCTAATCTCTTTATTCGTCGTACTTGGCGCGAAGCATGGCGAGCTAAAGAAGATGTTCGAGCCAAGCGGACCAATGACGCATTGAGCGCACGTACACGCTCGTTGCGTACGCTGCGGTGTGATGATCAAATGTTCATTCAAAATCAAAGAGGAAGACACCCACGTAGTAGGACAAAATCGGCACTGGCCGAAACATTGGACTTCGAACTATATAATGTTAAAATGGGAAAATCCGATCGTATAACCAGGCGCAATCGACGATTCTTTCATTTAATGCCTGATGTTGCCGAATCCCCGCAAACCTCTTTGCCACCATCAGTGCCCCCCGACACGAAACGCAATTTCAACACCCACCCTCGACGTCCACCCACGTTGTTGATGAAACCTCATCTGAGGCCAGAGATTACGGGCAACCACAAGACATCCATGATGACGTACCTACGAACACACACCGTACATTTGTGATGGACACTAATTCGCAGGAGAGCGACCCTAACACACACGAAAACAACAAATTAATACTTCTTAAACGATCCTTCCGCCTGCGACGACCTGCTGTCGAATTGGATCCGACCTCTGGTCAAGGGGTGATCAAGGGATCAACTACATAACCATGTTTGGTTGTAGGAGTACAAACTTGGGGGGGATGTAGAAATGTGATTGTTTAGTTCGTACTATTACGTCATAATATATCGTTTGCCTGTACAGTTATTTTCTGCTTCAGTTTTAGTTCAGTAAGCGTGTAAGGTTTGGTTCAGCAGCGTATTGAGTTTTAAGTCGTTTTTGTTATTTAATCTTTTATGTTGCAGGTAAAACGATTTTGTCATTTTTGTTATGTTTATAAAATTATATCTTTTCGAAAACAAGTCGTATTCTTTCACTCTCTTACAAGAATTATTTTATTTATTTATTTATTTAACTCAGACAGCAGCGTAGTAGAGTGGTTAAAGCACCGGACTGATGATCAGCATGGTCTAGGTTCAAAACCCACTTGTGCCATTCTGTTGTGTCCTTGGGAAAGACACTTTACGGCACTTTCCCCTGCTTGGTGGTCTTGACAAGCAGTTCTAAATTGCAGTCATATCTCTACTAAATTACTAGCGGACAGCAATATCTTGGCATTTCCGGAAGCAGGTCGGGGTAATTGCTTACCCAATGTATAGCGCCTCCGTCGCTTTCCTGCGAGTCAGGAGGATAAATATAGAGATATAAAAAAATAAAAAAAAAGACTCACGGTCCATAACAAGAAACACCAATACCGAGTTGGGAAAACGCTAAATGAAAATAAAAGGAACAACCATATGACTTCATGCATCACATAAACTAAAAAACCTTTCACCCTTTTCGTTTAAAAAAAGATACAAAAATTACTTGTTTGATATAAATCAAAGTTAATGTACACTTTTTTTGCATTGTTGTCCTTTTTTTGTGCCGCTCTTTTTTTAGCTTTCTTGTTTGTCTTCACTTCTTACTGTTTGTGTAATCTTCGAATATAAACTATCACGAAATATAAGGTGGTACTTGACTTGATAAGAGGGTCCACTATTTAATGTTTCAAGGCAAATTAATCTCTAAAAAAAACGTCTTCAATGTTATAGGGGGCCACTGTTAGTCTTCCAAATCAGTTTTACGTGTCACAAAACAAAGTTGTCTTTAAAAAAAGTCTTTATTTTTGACATTCCACCGACATTCTGGGGCTACTATGAAGAAATAGAGCAATATCTCGTGTCGGGAGGGGCACCTTTTAATGTATTTTTGAATGGGGCTCGGTGCGACCGCTCCGTTGCACCCTATTAAAGCCATCACTGCACTTAAGTTTGTCTATAAAATTTAAAAATTGCCACTATCAAAAGCAAATGCTTTTAGGAATGTAGGTTACATAACGGAACAAAGATGTAGAATTCCTTTAATCCTGGCTTGAGGCTACTGTCAATCAAAATTCCTAAAAAATATATATAATATATAGGAACATTGTTGTCAATCAACTCAATTCATAAATTGAAACGTTTTGTAAAATTATTTCTATTAGCTCAGCGCTTGTTAATCTAAACCAGCTGTCCGCAGTCCGCAGTCCGCAGTCCGGTGCGTTTTACTGAGGCATTTCATTTTTGTAGGTGCTCTGATAGCAACTATATTATTTTAATTTTTATCATGAGTTAAAACTGACGCA
The DNA here is from genome assembly GCA_963680785.1 of Diplosoma virens. Taxonomy (NCBI): domain Eukaryota; kingdom Metazoa; phylum Chordata; class Ascidiacea; order Aplousobranchia; family Didemnidae; genus Diplosoma; species Diplosoma virens. The sequence continues at coordinate 44,517,996 of OY796885.1, read as the reverse complement.
AGATATGGAAGGCAACTTTGCTTGCTTTTATAATTTTTTTTTTATCTTCAACAGTTTTTTGAGACGAAACTGAAGAAATTAGAGCCAGAACTAAAGTGAACACCTTTTTTTGGTCTCAACCAGTTTTTCAGACCAAAATTTGTGACTTTTGTGAAATGCTACAAGATCATGATTCGGGCAATCGTCGATAAAATTTGGGCAGAATTGTAAGATCTTATCAAGAAGTTACCGTAAGCGATTTTTGTTCGTGAAACTAGCCCGGATCCCCCCTGTGGTTGCTGTCGCTTCTTGAAGAGATCTTTTCCCTCTTGTTTTTTTTATTCCCAATATGTGCTGTGGGGGATCAGAGTTAGTTTTGCCGAAAATAATTGCTTGCGGTAACTTTTTGAAGGGACCCGAATTGCATTATTTATTTTATTTTTTATTTTATCTCAATATTTATCCTCCTGACTCGCAGGAAAGCGACTGAGGCGCTAATACATAGGGTAGGCAATTACCCCGACCTGCTTCCGGAGATGTCAAGATATTACTGTCCGCTTGTAATTTAATAGAGATATGACTGTAATTTAGAACTGCTTGCCAGGACCACCAAGTGTCTTTCCCAAGGACACAACAGAATGGACAATTCATTATTTACGTATTTAATCGTTATTTAAGCCTCTAATTAGTACTTGTATCAAAAAAATTTAAATTTTCTATATTTTAATTATAAAAACAAGCAGTAAAATTAATTAAGTTTTGGTTAATTTTTTTTTGTAAATAGTTGTATTGTAGCATTTTTCAACTTGAAGAATAATGCGTTTGAAAAGATTTCTTTTGCGTTATTATCCTCCTGGTAAATAAATCTTTTTAATATTTTTTATTATTGTTAAAATGAAATTTTTCATTATAAAGCATGCTTTAATTGGTTGGTCATCTTTTAATATGCAAGTTATTGTTAAAAATATCACAGAAAAAAATGATGTTTTATATCAAACACTGTATTTTTTATTCTTAATAAAAAAAATTTAAAACTACTTATTAATAATAATGATAATAAACAAGTTTCTTTCTTACTCAGACAACTAATTATATCAAAGATGTGGTTGCATCATAAAAGTAAAAAATATAAAAATATTGAATAAAATAAATACTGGTAAGTTTAGGTTTGGCAGATACAAATAAAGACAATAAACAAACAAAACGCCAAAACTGTACATTTACAAATATATACAAAAAACAAAAGAAACCAAAAATAGTTAATATATACAGGCTAAAGTTGGGGGGGGGCTTGAAATAGAAAATTGGAAATACAAGCCTCAAAATTTTATGGTATGATAAAGAAAAAACTTGAAAATAAAATAACTCTTTTTATTTGACTCACAAAACCTCCCCCATATATACTCTCCTAAAATTTAGTATATTGCTTTCTTTGAAGTATCATCAATATTTTACTTTATTATAGCTGTCTTTATAAAAAAAAACAACTTTGAAATGAATTTTACATTATATGTGAGTGTATTTACTACTTGATATAACTTTTGATGCACCCAGAAGCCAGAACAGAAAGGCAAGACATTTTAGTACCCTCAAAAACTGAAAATAAATAAATAAATAGCTTAAGAAATACTTAAATATCAAAAAGCTTGTAAAGATACATTTGTAGCCTACTTGATGATACTTTGAAGTTTCTTTGTTGGTCAAATATACTCTTCACCCAAAGGAAGCAGGGGGCAGGGGAGTAATTGCCACGTCTTTCCAGATTGCTTTGGCAGAGCATTGCAATTTGCTGAAGTAGATTTTTTAAATTTTGAAAGTATATCTTATGAGAGCCAACTTTTATTCATTCATTTATTTATTTATCTTAATTTATCCTCTAACTTGCAAGGCAATGTTAAAAGCGATTACCCAGACCTACTTTTGAAAATCTTAAGATATTGCTGTTTGATTAAAATTTTTTATTTTTTAGTTTGTATTTAGATATGATTGTAGATCTACAATAATTGAAAGCTGCCAGTTTCATTTTTGAGGAGACAACAGAATGACAGAAGTAGATTTTAAACTATAACTTGTTTATTGTGTTTGCCATCAATATGACCTTCCTACTTGTTCTTGTAACTTTTCATCAGACAAAATATTTAGGCTATTACTTATGGTAAATGACATTTTGAGAATAAGAAACATTTGAGAAAGAAACATTGAATAAGAATAAAAAACAGTTGAAAATTTTTAATGAAAACAATGGCTGGACAATAGTAGGGCCATTAAACCTTTCCATTTTCAAACAACTGGCTAAGTTTTTTCTTAAAAATGAATAAAGAAATCTTTTTGTAATATTGATATTTAAGAATTTGTGACCAAATTTAAGAAAAAAAGTTTTGTTAAGCAATCAATATAAGCATACATTATCATTGTAAAACAGCCTCATGGCTTGTCATTGCTTTTACCATAAAGCTTGAGTAAATTTTATTATGACCAGTGCTTGTTTCAATGGCAGAGAAAAATTTGAAGCTTTTTTATAAACATTAAACAAAAATGTGTTTCAAAAAGTAAATATTTTAACATGTGGTCTTCTTTAAAGTCAATAGCAATGAAGTCATCATAACCTGAAATTTTCAAGCTTCAGATAAAGAAATTTTTGAAATTATTTCTATTACTGGCACAGCACTTGCCCTGATAAAATACACAGCACAATTGATTTTATAAATTAGTGCAATTCTTGTTCATGGCAAATCACTGGTATATACTGTAAACACCTGGTGCATAACATGCCTTGTTGTCTGCAAGCTGTTATCAAGAACAAAGATGGACCTACCAAATATTAGATTTTTACAATGAAACTGGCTAATGTAACTTTTAAATTGATAAGCTTATTTTTTGACATTCAGTGTTATTTCAATGTATGGTTATTTTCTTGTGGTACTTTGAATAAACAAACTATATCATAAATAGGACAAAATTGGTTTGTTATATATTTATGTAAAAATATTAGGTGGTCTTAAAACTTTTGCACGTGACTGTAAAAGATGATTACATTTTTTCCGGAAGTTTTTAAAAGATTTAAAGGCCATGAGTAATTTTTTTGCTTCGCTTAGTGCTCGCTTAGATTTCGAGTGGGAAAAGATCAATAAAGAAAACAAAAAATGCTCCATTCCATGTTTGTAGTGGAAACAAGCCTTAAAATAGCCTTTAAAGGCTTGTTTCCACTACAAAAGTAAATTGGAGCATTCTTTGTTTCTTTTATTAATCTTTCTGCCCTTAAAATCTAACTGAGCACTGAGCAAAGCAAAAAAATCAATAAAAAAAAGCAAAGAATACTCCATTTCTTGCTCGTAATGGAAACAAGCCTCCATTTAGAAACTTGTAGTACTGTAGTTTATCATAGTTGTGATGCTTTTTATGACATAATAATTTGGCTAGTACATTCTGAAAATTTTGATGGCCATACCAAGATTTTAAGATTTAGTCAATTGTGGTAGAAAAAAAATTATTCTAGGTTTTTGTGATATTGAGTTTAATATTATTACCAAAACCATTAAATACAAAAAAATCTGCAAAAATTTATTTTTTACATTATCCAAACTTAAAATCATATCTATACAAACAAAATTTTTTGGCAACTAGAAATTGAGCAGCCTACGGTTCTTTCACGTTGTTCCTGTTCAAACTCATTTTGTCAAATGAAATAATAAAAAGAGCTAATGAAAAAACAAAACTTAGCTTGAATGATTTGCACTTTGGCAGCATTATTTTGCTTTTAGATATTGAGCTTAGGGCTTGTTTCCACTACAAGCGTGAAATGGAATATTATTTGTTTGTTTTATTGATTTTTTTCCATGCTTAAAATCTAAGTGAGTGCTAACCGAAGTAAAAAACCAATAAATTAAATATACCAATAAATAAAATAATAAAGGTCCATAATAAAAACCAATAAAATAAAGGTCAAATGAAGACCAAAAAAAGGTCATAACTTTGAAACTGTCTCTGATTTTGTCAATTTTGTACCAAAAGTCAAGTGAAGACCAAAAAAAGGTCATCATTTTGAAATTGTCTCTAATTTTGTCATTTTCGTCTGGAAAGTTATTTAAAGACCAAAAAAAGGTCCATTTGTCAATTTTATCTCAAAAGTAAATTGAAGTACAAAATAAGAATTCTTCTCATGGCCCCCTTTGAGAACCTCTGTGTTAAACAATTAGAATATAGACAAGTTGAACTTGACATGATCTTGACATACAAAATTTCTTATAATTTGATTGGTTTAAAATTTAATGACTTTTATTAAGTGTCATAATGACTGTTTTTGCAATTTATGTAGGCACCATTGTGCAAGTACTGATTCCTGCAATTATTTTTTCTCATTGTGTGCTTAAAGTTTAAAATAAGTTAGCTGAAAACATTATTTGTGCTCCCCATGGCCTATTAAAAGAGTATAACTAAATCAGTCACATTTCGACAGCAATTTTTAAATGACCATTTGAATCAGTGAAAGAGAGAAAGCATCATTGTATGTGTGCATTGCAAATTGAAAGCAATAAAGCAAATTTTTTTTAGCTATTTTACATGTGTATTAAGTGTAAACAGCTGCAAAAAAATGCAGTTTAATTCACAAACACGCTGCTACTAAATGTGTTAGCTTATTAGTGACAATTTTTCATGTTCCAGTTATTTTCAAAAGTTAAGACAATTATATCATAATATCATGATTGTAATGTATATCAGACATGTCAAACTCCTGAGCATATGGGTCATTCCATGCCAAGTGTCTTATAGGCCCCAGTTTGACCCTCTCTAAATTTCTCAAACTTTGTCAAAATGTTGTGTAGCATAATTAATGTATTTCCTAAAAAATTTAGTGTAATAGGTAGTGTATTTTTAAAATTGCAATACTTTAAAGTTTTAGATAGTCCCTGTGGGACCTGCCACTCAATTATTTGGTTGCATTTTTACAGGTGCATATCTCCAACTTCAAAATTCATAGAAAGCTAATTTTTCATATATTTTATGTGTTCAACTTTTGGTATGCTTCATACATCTCATGCAGCAAAATAGTAATCTTGTGTTATGGGTGATTTATGAACCCACAAAGTTGCTACTTTATGCAAAAACATAATTTGGGTCAATTTTGAATACCTGTAACTTTTGAACAAAAAAGAAAAGAAGGCCAAGTTAGCTATGAATGATAGTTGCCTACTGGACTACAACTTGATAATGTTTAAGTAAAAACACTGTATTGTTGTAAAAGTTATTTTGATTCAAAATATAGTGAAAATGGTAAAATAGTACCATCTGTTGGCATAACAATACCCTTGTGGACATTTAAAAAGATTTACCAGTGAAAGAGCATTTCTTTATAAAATTGTACATACAGAGAGTTTTATTTTTGTGATTCAACTTTTAAGGGTTACTATGGACGTGCATTTGACCTGCCCAAATTATAAAAAATTTTTTTAGCATGTCTAGAGATTGTTTAAAGAACACCTCATAAGCTTAAAAATAAAAAAATATAAATTAAACTTTGATAAGTTGAAAATTAAAAATAGAGGTTAACTATGGTTTTTTTCAATTAAGTTCACAATTAATCATTTTTAATTAGCAGTTTTAAATAATAATTTTTTTAACTGGTTAATAACCAGTTGTTCTTGATTGGATTTTAATTGTAATTAGTACCACAGTAAAGTTGAATCATTTGTTGATATGATTAAAAAATAAAAGTTTTCTTTGGCTAAAAGATGCACAAAATGATTTAAAATAAAATTGTTATGTATAGTTTTTGTCTAAAAGTAGATGATTATTGTCAAACTAAGCAAAATATTTTTTTTGTTTTGTTAAAGGCAATAAGAGAGTAAAGAGACAATAATTTTTTGACTGTTACTGCAAACTTAATTTAAAAATATGGGTCGGGTATGCTTCGATGCCTCCAACTCAATGCTGCCAACTCGATGCCAAGCCAACTTTTAACAGTTTAACTTTGAAATTGTTGTTTACTAATCCTAACCCTAACCTTAACCCTAACCAGTTGCCTGGCATTGAGTCAGCGGCATCGAGTTGGGCCATTTCCAAAAATATATATTGTAGACATATTTATTTAATAAATTCCTATTGACATATTACAGCTTTTTTCCACAGGAATAATTTTAGAATATGAACAAAGCCGCCAATTGAAAACTAAATCCATTGATCTTCTTGATTTAAACCCTGAACAAGATGCTGCTCTGATTGCTCAAAGTTTAGCTCAATCCGAACCATTAATAACTAAAGCAAGAGTATCGCAAGTTGAAAATTTAATTAAAAGTAAGTGATTTGGTCAATCGTAATTAGTTATATTAATTTAATCTTTTTTTTTTTTTTTAGAGCTTCAAGGAAAATGCTTAAATGACAAAGATCATCAATTCTATTTATTTAAAGTTTTACGTGCACACATACTTCCTCTTACTAATGTAGCCTTCAACAAGTCGGGTTCAAAGTATATTGGGTAGATAATTAGTTTTTGGTATGAAAAAGTTTTACATTTTTATTTTATTTATAGCTTTATCACTGGCAGCTATGATCGAACTTGTAAAGTTTGGGATACTTCAAGTGGCGAAGAACTTTTGACATTAGAAGGTCATCGAAATGTAGTCTATGCAATTACGTTTAATAATCCATATGGGTAAGTTTTAAAAATAACAGCATACTGTTAGCCCTTTCGGTAGTAAAAGACGTAAATTTACGTCTAAAAAACGGGATCTTATTCACCGTTTGCTGTTACTAACCTCCCAGTCTTTTGGAGATTTTCCTGAATTTAAAAGGTAATTAACTAAACTCGGCAAATAGTGAACGAGAACTGATTTACGTTTCTTTGGCACCAAAAATGTTAATATCGTTATTAACTGAAAGAGCTTGACTTTTTTTAACATTATTTTAATCAAAGAATTTGATTTTTTTAGATACATTCAAGTTACCGATTAATTATGATTTGTAAATATTTATAAAAATTACACCATCTAGTTAATAAAATCATATACTGTATATCAGAGGTAACATTTGACCGCATTTTTTAGCTGTATTTCATATCTTAATCAAGCATATTCTATTGAACAAACGATAACATTTTTTAGTGACAAAATTGCAACTGGTAGTTTTGATAAAACATGCAAACTCTGGAATGCACAAACCGGTCAATGTTATTTTACATATCGTGGCCATACGTCAGAAATTGTTTGTTTGTCCTTCAATCCTCAAAGCACTCTAATTGCTACTGGATCTATGGATGCTACAGCCAAGTTATGGGATGTCCAGTCGGGTGCTGAGCTATTAACTTTGACTGTGAGTGTTTTAGCAAAAATAATAAAAAATGCTTAGCATTTAATAGTAAATTTGTATCGTCTGATTTTAATAGTAATTTTGTTATTTAATTTTTGTAATGCTTTACTTCAAATTTCTATTGGTTTCCAATCTTTATAGGGATGGTTTGCAGTTTCTAATTTTGGAAAAATTTTACCTGAATTTACTAGCAAGACTTTGTTTAATTTTATTTAAGTAGAACGACAACAGAGCTGTCACGCATAGAACAATACTATAATCACCAGGATTATAAACATTTTTTTTTAATAGAACCTCTAATATCAACATGAAACTAGAATTTAAGAGCCCAAAACGAAAAGTGCCCAAGTCCTATTTTGTCAAACTTGAGTTTCAGTGCCCACAATGCACATACTGTTTCCTATTAAACAATTCAACAACAAAAAAATTAGCTAAAGATGTCCCTAAGTTTAGATAACACAACCTTCTTGAGAGCTGTTTTCTTTTTTGTCGTAATAACCAAGTTCACGGCAGCCAATCTTGAATGTGTTGCCAGGTTATCCCCGATTTTTAATTTTATGCAACCAATAAAATTTGTTTGCAGGGACATTCTGGTGAGATTATATCGTTGGCATTCAACAGTAGAGGTGACCAGATGTTGACTGGTAGTTTCGACCACACCGTATGTTTGTGGGATATAGAAACCGGTTGTCAGACGAGCACTCTGATTGGACACCGCGGCGAGATAGCAAATGCTCAGTTCAACTTTGATTGTTCTCTTATTGCGACTGCTTCCATGGACAAATCGTGCAAGGTCAGATTCGATGCACGAATTCCACGTAGACTCATCAAAATGTAGCGCTAAAAGTGGTTCTATATCAACAAAAATTCAAAGTTTATTGTATAGGAATATTATACCAATATTTTTAGCTGTGGGATGTTCGAACCGGTCAGTGTGTGGGGACGTTGAGAGGTCACGAGGATGAAGTATTCGACGTGGGGTTTAACTGCACTGGGCAAAAAATTGTCAGTGCCTCAGCTGATTGTAAGTTGCTACCCGACATATTAAACGATTGCTATACAGTAGATTATCATCAACATCAGATTTCATCAACATCGACCATCAAACCGATGTTGATGAAATAAATAAAATAACTGCTCAAGTTACATTTCAGTTCTTACATAATAAGACGACTTTTAAACGGTTTTAAAAGTTTGCTTTGTAATTCAACCAATCATTCATGTTTTTTTAACATTACTTTACAAAAGCACTTCGTTGTTATGTCAGGCACTGCTCGCATTTATGACGCTGGAACCCAAAAATGCATTGCTGTTCTTGAAGGTCACGACGGGGAAGTATCGAAAGTGTGTTTTAGTCCCCAAGGTCATCGTGTTCTATCTGCTGGGGCCGATAAGACTGCGAGAATATGGGACTCTTCATCAGGTTGGTTGCGTGAAGCAGCGTTGGTAGTTGTTTGCTGTGCGTTCGAATCTTGAATGCCACCAGGATTTTCAAGGCGGTTCAAGATTGTTTACTTTTTTGCGGTTATGGAATTGAGTAAGATAGCAGTTGCTTCTACTCGTAAAATCAAATAACCACAAAAACCAGATGAAAAGATATAATCGTAAATATTGTTTCAGTTTTTTTGTGTATCGTAATTTGCAGGGTTTTATACTCTGCAGTTTAAAAAAATGCTAGTAGAAATTTACAAGACAATAATTTAGGAAATGAAGCTTTTTACAGTTTGAAAAAAGTTTTAATATTTTGCAGGAGAGAATATTCAGATTCTTGAGGGTCACACTGACGAAATATTCAGTTGTGTTTATAATTACGAAGGCGACACCATATTGACAGGTAGCAAAGATAATACCTGCCGCATATGGCGCTAGATGACCGCTTTTAAACAGAAGTACATGTAACTACGTTCTTATTGTAAACGTACGATTTGGTTATTCCATATTCCACTGTTCTGTACCTGTATCTGATCGCGCTATTTTTATAATTGTCTGTTCTTTTAAGTGTTTTTATAAATATTGTATGTGCTTGCGTATTGATACTAGAAAGAAAAAATTTTTAGCATATTGTTTTGATATATTCCGCAACAAATCAGAAATTACCCATATTAATGGTTTTATTACGGCTGCTGTTTCTCACTGTAGTATCTTTTGTAATTAACGCTGCAAACTCTTCAATGATTTAATGAATTACCTAAGTATATTTGTACGTACTTCTAAGGATTAATAAGGTTGTGCTCCGTGTATCTAAGTTCATATATCTCTATTGTGCTTCAAATAAACGACATTTTGTTAAACAGTTTGGTAACGTTAAAGTGAAGGGTGTTTTTTCTTTATTATATTTTAAGATGTTTTTCAAACTACAAAGGTCAACCGGTGTGTGCCACGAAAATTTCTTCGATTTCCATCTGCATAAAACATCCAGATTTTAAAATAGTGGCGGGTAGCTGCCTACGTTAAATAGTTAATTAAGTTAGCTTAACTGATGAGCCTACCAGTTAACTGGTCCAAAAGTTTTCTCGCGATAGCAACGCATTAATGTCATGATCAGTATTATTCTTGTTTCATTGCATTCTGTCGGGTAGACATCTTGATACTGTGATTGTACAACTTCAGTAGTTAAATAGATAAATATGTAAGCACTACAATATTTTAAGTTCAATATTGATGCAGCTTATACTTCTTTTTCTGATTAGTTTTAAAGACCAAGTCGCCGATGAAGTAATAGAAAAGAACAAGTAAGACTACACAATCTTTAAAAAAGTCTTATTGCTATCAAAATATTGTCTGGAATATGATTGGAATAGAAATAAATACCGGTAACGGAAAAACATCTAACGTTACAAGCGAATTATTTTTGCCTAAAGGTTGCAAGGAAGATTTTCCTTGGTGCTTTACGTAGCTTTTATAACCGAAAAACCATCAAAGTTTTTCGAAAAATATTTAAACCGTAAATTGAAATACTGTCAATGCCTTCTAGTTTTATTCCTGGGCTACTTATGCCATATTTGTTAATCTGACAGCTGTCTGTCTGGCACCGTGGTCTCCTGTAAGCAGTGTTGGGATTCAAAATTTTAAGATTATGTTCTCTTTTGTATAGAACTTACTAGCAACAGGTTCCCTCATTACACAGAGGTATTGAGTTACATAGATGACGTTAAATTGAGAGCAGATTCTGGGTTCACTCATCGCGCTCGCTGTGCTCTCTCCCGTTTACGCTGCAACGGGCACAGCACTCTCCTTAACTCTTATCTCCACAGGGTTGGTCGAGCCCAGACTTCTTCATGCAGCAACTGTGGTTCTAAATCGCAGGACCTTTTTCATCTCGTGCTAGACTGCCCTGTACTGGACCATCTGCGTCGGACCATATTTAGCCATACCCTTTCTCTTCTGGACCTCTGGAACCGTCCGTGGCTAGTCGCCCGATTACTGGGACTCTGCGCAGTTGATCCGCACCCCCATCCCTAAGAATGGGTCGGGTAAACCCACCACCACCACAAGTCGCCTCATTGTGGTGGTGCAGTCCCCTTCCCTGCAGTGGTGAGGGTCGAAATAATTTGTCAATTTCTCGAGGGTTTCATTCTCGGGCGACCCCCTTACGGACATTTTTTCTTGTTTTTTATTACTGCTGTCCACTGAGCGGTCACAGATGGACGGCGTTCTTAATCCCAAATGACCGCCCCCTTTTCATTTACCTTTTAACAACTTCCTTTTTTCTTCCAATTCAAAACCTCTCTTTCATATATCTTACCTATCACTGCTACTCATTCTCATGCTTTTCATCAGCGGCAACCTTCACCCCAACCCTGGCCCTATAGACCCCTGCTCTGTCTGCTCCCGTCGAGTCAGAGTCACCTGGGGAAACAGATCGGTACAATGTATGCCAACTGTTCTCTCTGGGTGCACTCTCTTGCTGTGATTTCTCTCCTGCTGATTTTCAAAGAATTTCTCCAAGACACTTTTGGACTTGTCCAATGTGCCAATGTCAAGCTCCCTCCTCTTCTCAAATTGTCTCTTTATCTTTATCTTCAAATACCGGCAAAACTCAAAAACCTTTTTCAAAAATGAACCCTCCTAAAAATCCCTTCACCATTAGTAACTCCCCGATCTTTCAAACCAACCTCAACAAACTTTATTCTCAACGTGAAGCGTATGCTCCACCAGTGGAGTCCAGACAAAATTTTGATGGGGCATGTGGGGCAATCGGCAGCGTGGTCGAGTGGTTAGAGCGCCGGGACTGTGATCGACATGATCTCGGTTCAAAACCCTCTCGCGCCATTCCGTTGTGTCCTTGGGAAAGACATTTTACGGCACTTTCTCCTGCATGGTGGCCTTGGCAAGCAGCTGTAAATTAAAGTCATATCTCTATTAATTGCAAGCGGACAGCAATATCTTGGCATCTCCGGAAGCAGGTCGGGGTAATTGCTTACCCTATGTATTAGTCCGTCGCTTTCCTGCGAGTCAGGAGGATAAATATAGAGATAAAAATAAATAAAATGAAGATTTAAGACATTACAAACCAATTTTGTTGGAAAAATACAAAATGAAAATAAACTTGTTACAATTAAACTGATTTGGTAGATAATACGATATATCGAGCTGGTTCACTCCTTTTTTTTCTTATGATAGGCTACTTTGTTGTTTAATTACGTTATAAACTTGTGGCATGGGATAACAAAAATGCTAAGATTTGATTTTATTTGCTAAAAGCCAATTATTAGAAATCAATATCTTTTCAAATTTTATTCCATCTCCTGCTTTTGACTGCGCTGTTAGTTTTAGCTTAATATTAACTGCTTCACTACTCACAGAATTAAATAAATCAGAGTTAAATGAGTATGGTATTTGGTGACGTTGCAATAAAAACACACTGAAATACAAAGTTTAGCCAAATAGCCTGGTGTAACTGGCTGAGCAGGTCTGAAAATTTTATTGCCCAAAAGAGTATGGCAGAGGTATGGCTATTCAGCTCTTGGTTACAATACTGTTTTCCCCCATATAAAAGTTCTGGGGTTTCTTAAAGCGGTAAAGCAAAGCTGACGAAATAGGCGCTTATGAACTTCCAGTGTTACCCAATGTTCGTGCGCTTCTGAAAATTGTGGGGAGTATTACAAACAAACCTGACTGTTTATTTGGTCATGGAACGCATGACTTGCATGTCCTGACCGCACGCCACTGCTGGGCTTTTAGTAGTCCTGTCCAAAGCCTTGAAGACATGCCGCAAAGGTAATTCGTTCAATGCAATAAACATATCACCCATTGCAAAGGCCTCTGGAGTAAAGTTTCCAATGATGCAATGTAACCTCGAGTGGGATCTGTCATTGTTGCAGTTCCGTCTGAACCAATGGTACTCAAACTCGATTCAAGTTCTATATCTTTTACAGCCTTGTAAATTGATCGTGCAATGCACAGGCCAGTTCCTGTTTCAGGTGTCACATGAGATAAATAAAATTTTCCTGGTTCTCCTACGATTACCTAATGTTCTTCAAGGTCTGTTTGCATATATTGCACCACAAAATATTGCTTAATAAACTTCATCATTATGGAATCAGTGGAACGGTATATAATTGGTTCAAAAGCTACTTAATTGGAAGATCTCAACAGGTTGACTATAATTCACATATCTCCAATATAAGAACTATCTCTCTTCTGTACCTCAAGGCTCAATTCTTGGTCCTCTACTATTTATCATATATGTTAATGATTTCCCAAATTGCTGAAAATTCAGCAGCAACCTGTCTTTTGCTGATGATACAACCGTAATTCTTTCTGCAAAAAACAGTAATCTCTTAGTACAAAAAGGAAACAAAGAACTGAAAAATATTGACAATTGGTTCCAAGCTAACAAACTATCTCTTAATATTAAAAAAACAAAATACATAATATTCAGCACATCTAGCTCAAATAGAACACAAAAAAAATCTCTTTTGACAATTAGAGGAAAACCAATTGATAGAGTTTCATCAATCAAGCTTTTAGGAGTAATATTCAATAAACATTTAACATGGAAAGATCACATGGAAATGCTACTTAGCAAACTTAAATCATCCTTATATTGTGTGATGAGAGTAAAACCATATCTAAACAAAGAATCACTATTAACACTTTTTCACTCCTTAATTCTAAGTCATATAAGATACTGTATTACAACTTGGTGTTTTGGTCATAACGTTTTACTAAATAAGCTTCAGAAAATCTGCAATAAGTTTATGAAAATGATATTTATTTCAAAATCTATTAAGAATTCAAAGAAAACAAAAATAACCAACATTATGTACAACATACAACAACTTTATAAGTTCAATGAAAACAATGTTCCACCAGCGCAACTGCAAAAGACACCGCTAAACCGCAAGGGCATACTGGCGGCGGTTCCGATATGCTAACCACAACGAGTTAGCTAACACGGATACGGGTTAAGACAAGCAAAACCCTGCAGTTCCCATTACAAACATATAGTAAGAATGGTCAAGTCAATCAACAAGCAAGTGCCGACAGACCTGTTTCGTCCTTATTAGGACTCGTCAGGACACTACAGCTTGTTGTTGACCCCAGCTGAAAAAGTTGAAAACTTAAACAGCTGGCACAACTTTCTGTTTGTGGTTTATACACCTCAAACATCCAGTTGCGGACCTGAACGCTGGGTAGGTAGTACAATGAAAACAATGTTCCACCAAGTCTGTCGGCACTTGCTTGTTGATTGACTTGACCATTCTTACTATATGTTTGTAACTTTATAAGTTAAACATTGCTATTTTCATGTATAAATTTTTTAATAAACAATTGCCTACAGCGTTTAACAATGTATTTCAAACAAAAACATCCAATGTGATCACAAGGAGCAACTCTCAAATTATATCCATATCATGTAAAAATACGGTCTCCAAACAATCTATTAGATACATTGGACCTAAAATTTGGAACCAATTGCCTGCCAGCGTAAAAAAAGAGTAATTCATTGAGTGCATTCAATAAAAAAGCAAAAATTTTCTTTCTTGAAGAACTATCTAACACCTAAACTACTTGCTTCCTCATGCAACTTCTTCCCAATAAACACATCCCCGTGGCTGCAACGTTGTGACCACGAAACTTTTTCGTGGAATCCACGTTAAACTTCGACGTGGAAATAACGTAAAAGTGTGGAGTCGCGGTTTCGTGGTCACCACGTTGTTACACCACGTTGCATTTACTAGTATTCCACGTAGTATCCACGTTGTATCGACGTTGTGTATTCACCTAAATTTTACGTAGAATCCACGTTAAACTTTCACGTGGAAATAACGTTAAACTGTAAAGTCGCGGTTTCGTGGTGACAACGTTGTTACGCCACGTTGCAGTTACTAGTATTCCACGTTGTATTCACGTTGTGCATTTACCTAAATTTTACGTGGAATCCACGTTAAATTTCCACGTGGAAACAACGTTAAAGTGTGGAGTCGCGGTTTCGTGGTGACAACGTTGTTACGCCACGTTGCATTTACTAGTATTCCACGTTGTATCTACGTTGTTTATTCACCTAGATTTTACGTGCTTGCCACGTTTAACTGCGACGTGGAAACAACGTTACAATGTGCAGTTGCACTTTTGGGATGATCACAATATTACGCTGCATTCTACCGCGTTTATAAGGAAACCATAATATCACAATAGGCAAGACTTTCTAATATTTTATACTTTTACAATTTACATTGTAGGTTTTTGTGGCTAATTTCAAGGATAGCACCTAAAACCAGACAAAACTACTAGATGAAATTATAATAAGCGAGTAGTTAACTCAACAAAGTTTAATCAATTGAAAAAATTTTAATACTGTATTTGTAATTGAAAGCGATAAACAATTCCACGGTCAGACACACACAAAAAAAACAAGATTGCAATGAACACCTGCGAAAAAACACCCATCTTGACGAAATCACTAGACGGCAATACGTTGGCAAATTGAATAAATTTAATAGAATATGATTTGACATTGAAATGCGCTCAAGCAAATTAAGAACACGAGAAAATGTAGAATATTTTTAAACACGTATATTTGAATAATAAACACATAAAAATAGTTGTTGCTACAACGTTATTAGTTGCATTATGCTGGAATTAAGTTGAAAAAAGCAGCTTTAATCAGATTTTTTCTTTTGGATTTACTTTGAATTGCAACTTTTAGACATCATAATAAGCCTACTAGTATTTTTTTTCATCGATTCCAACGTACAGTGATTTGGTAAACCACCACGCAAAAATTAAAAACACAATTTTATTTTAAATTTCACTACTGCAACAATTAACAAAACAAGGCTTTAAACTTCCAATCTTTTCTTCATATTTCTAATTGAGCACTTACTTCTTTCTGCAATGCAAAAAAGTTTATTAAAAAATAATAGTTTTATAGAAAGACACATCTAGATTTTAAATAGTCAGCTAAAAACTAATTTAAAATAACCACCTCAGTTATTTGTAAAAATTTCTTAATTTATGCTGATTGAGCCGATTGCTAACAAAATCACTTTGATAAAATTATTATTGTAAGTGGAAAAATAGTTCTTTAAAGCTGTTATTGGGCCAAAATTATCAATCAATAAGTATCTTTAATCAACTTAAAAGATAGTTTAATTCTGCCAATAATGGCGTCAAATTTAAAAGTCGTTACGTTTTTCTAGATTATAAAATGAAACACGTCGCAGTTTAACGTGAATACCACGCAAAATTTAGGTAAATAAACATTCATTTAATATGTAAGATAAAATTTAACTACTTTCACTCATCTATAAGCAACCATGCATAAACCTTTGAAGTATGTAACTATTAGTTGATCCCTTTAAAACTAACAAACAGTTCAAGTGGTTTTAGTAGGCCTACACCATTGAGGCACTGCGCTAAGAGTACATAAAATAAAGAAATAACGGTGATCAAATTTAAAGCCAGTCGTAATAATTTTAATGGGCTATAAACATAGCCATACCAGCCAAAATAATTTCGGGAACAAAATATTTATTGACAATTGCCCGAATCATGATCTTGTGGCATTGCAATAGATGTGACAAAAGCTACACATATTAGTCTCAAACATCTAGTGATGACTGAAAAAAGGCCCTTATTTTCTACCAGTGTCTCAATTCTTGGTTTTCGTCCAAAATTAAAGTGAAGAGTAAAAAAGTTTTTACTTTTAATCAAGGTTCAAATTCTCGATTTTTGTCCTATACAAAAGCGTCTTCGTTTTGATTTAAATCATTTTAAGTTGGCATATTTTATCGTGCGCAAATAATTCTGATTTTGCTTAAATAATTCCTTGCTGCTGCTTCGAAAATTCCGATTATGCCCAAATGATTTAATACCAGTACCCAAAAAATTCGGGTTTTGACAAAATTTTTTCAATGCCCCTTCCCTTCCGGGCTCGAACGGCTTAATATTTAAAATCGCTGCATGTAAACTGTGACATAAAATAACCACCCTGCAAATAAAAAATACTTGAGCCTTGTAAAGTGTTTTCTCTTTTTTAATTTTTGTAATTTAAATCTCACCCTGTTACTTTTTTTTTCAAGAACGCAGGTTAAAGTGCTAGAACTCGAATATGTCCTGCTATTTTGTTATCTCTATGATATTAAGACCGAATATGCAAAAAAAGCAAAAAATATCGTCTTAACATTTGACATATTAATTCGCTTTCTTGACTACATTTTTGATATAAATTATTCTAAATAAAAAACAAAAGTATTTTTCCCGCCAGAAACCTTGCATTCACACAGCTTGTTATGAAACAAGATTCGCGCATTATTTAAACCAGCGTTTTGCACATTTTGAGAACTATAAATGTTTATCAAAAAAAAGAGGGCCGTTGCTAAAATTTTGTGCAAAAATAAATCAATAAAAAACAATATATTTACCATAATTTTTTAAAATTTTTAAAAACATAAATAGTTTCTTAATGCAATTTTTTAAATCTTTAGTCGCTAGATGGAACTAAAATTTTAGAATTGGTCTAAAGATTAGTCGCTAGATGGAACTAAAAATTTAATTTAGTCCTAAGAAGTTATTTTGTGCATTTGTCAAATAAAAAATTATTCCTTGACTGTCTTTTTGTTATTTTTAGTTCAAAATTTTTTAGCTCATATGATTTTCTTCATACAATAACATTGTTGTTTCTTAAATAACTAAATAAATAACTAAGTCTAACATTATCTGCAAATGTTTTTTAACAATCTTTAAATTTATTACGAGTATGTATTTATTTTAACAGAAGAGGGCGTAGTGGCACTTCAGATTTTGTAAATTTTTTTTTAGAAAGGGATCACTGGCCCAAAAAATATTAGGATTGATTTAAACAATGAGATTGTTATTCACACTCAGAATAAATAAGAAAATGAACCAGCTTTAACCTGGAACAAAATGTTAAAATAAATTTCTAGCATAAATTAACTCATTTAAACTTCCTACATATTTGTAAGTTAAAAACTTGGAATTGTGGAAGATCATTTGTATTACAAACTTGGCCAAGACCAAACAAAAAACTTTACTAACAAAATTTGTCTTCAATATTCATTTTATTTGACACGCGAATATTTTTTATCAAAAATGCTAAAAGTTAAAAGCGTTTAAATTTTAACATTTTTGATACAAAATATTCGTGTGTCAAATGAAATTAATAAATTAAAGTTAAATAAAAGAAAAAAGTTAAACCCCCCGTCGAAAGAAAAAACCTTTTTCGTTTTTTGTCTTCATCAAATTTTCTAGTAAAAATTTTCACAATACGCAAAAATATACGATTGTTGAAAATGCCTTTTTAACAAAAAATTAACTCTTAAGTTTTGTCCTCATTGCTAAATTTGTCACTGTTTTTTATTATGCAGCTCTTTTCAAAAAATATTTGATAATCTGGTCAAAATGGAAACATCACAAACTTGGTTAGAAGTCGAGATTATATAATTGTTGAGACAAAAGTAACATAATGCTTTTGTCTTGCCAATTTCAAAGGGCATTTATCTTATTCCCCTGAACTCTGCGTTTTCAAAATACAGCTGGGCAAGTAAGCAATTGCCCTTTCATTTTCAGCGATCTTGTACATAGTCTATACAGGTAGGCCCATTTGTAAAGATTTTCTTACCGGATTAACAAAAAGGTTTGCGCTTTGTGTTTTGCCCACCATTCTTTATCGGGAAGTGCCCTGTTCATAACTTTTCCGGAAACCTTGAAATGAGGATAATAGCATTCGGCTGCTTTGCTTTTTTCCTGAAATACCAACACATATATTAATATAATGGTTTCTTTTAAATATAAAGCTAAATCTAATCTTGGGTTTAAAAATATGCTCTTGCAGTAATTGAAAAATCTTATAAAAACGATTTTGTCATATTCGATTTACCTTCTTGTTCAGTCAAGGTTTAACTTAGCAAGTAACATATTGAATAAGTTTTATTGGTCTGTTTTAGGTTACAGACCGATAAATTCTAAGGTGCCAAATTATTAAAAAAAGTTCTTTTTTCTGTTGTGAGGTTTGTTTAATGAAAAGCAAAAGTGATTTATTTTGTTGGAAACAAGCCTTTTTCAGTGTAAAAACCCGTTTTGAGATTATGATCGGGCAGAAACAATATACTGTACTGTACAGTGGTAAAGTAAGCAGCCTGTAACGGTATAACATTAAACAAAGAAAAAAAACTTACCGAACTTTGTTTATCCAAAAACATGGCAAATCCCAACAAAGTTTTGACTAATACAGCTCACTATGACAAAATTTTTCACCATTTTTAACAATGTATAACCTAAATAGATAATTGCGTAATCTTCCATAAATACAGTAGATACAAAAAACAATGAATAATACACGTACATTTCTAATGATTCAGTTCAATTACTCACTAAAACTTTGCTTAGAAAAAAAGAGAAAGTAGTAAATCAATCAAACAAGAAAGTGAAGAATTAATTAGCATTAGCAGCGACATAATGGCAACAATAAATTTGCAGTAATTTTTCACAGTTTTAACAATGTATAACCTAAATAGATAATTGCGTAATTTTCCATAATTACTGTAGATACAAAAAACAATCAATAATACACGTACATTTCTAATGATTCAGTTCAATTACTCACTAAAACTTTGCTTAGAAAAAAGAGAAAGTAGTAAATCAACCAAAGAAGAAAGTGAAGAATTAATTAGCATTAGCAGCTACATAATGGCAACAATAAATTTTCAGTAATTATTAACTGCAACATAAAGTAATGTCCGCAGTTGTAAGCTACAATCTGACTTTTGCCCTTTCCGCCTAAAAAATTCGGGTGCCCCTAGTAGTAACAATTTTAAATGTATTTAATACAAATATTTTAACAAATACTCGACTGATTCGCATGAAGTACATAAAAAAATTGAATAAATGTTTCCTCATATTGAAATTTTTTATTGTTTCTGAATTCAGCACCTTCAATAAATTGTAAGTTTATTTGCTGATTGACTCAAAACAATATTTTTATCAGCTTTGATGATATGCTCAATTACTTTATCTTAAGCTATGAACAATAAACCGCTAGACTAATATGATCACAACCAACAAGAAACACGCCTTATTAACCTCAACTTTCATCATTAAAAGTATTTGACAACAGCTGGCAGTGCCAAATGTTTTATCGGATTAAATAAGTGTTAATTTGTCCAAACTTTTTCGTTAATTTGGTTTTTGTCACGCTAGTACGGTTTTCACTTTTCGCGCCAGAACCCAATATACTTTTTAAATTGCAGAATGTGGATTATGAGCACACACTAAAATTTGTTTAAAATGAAACATAATGTGAAATTGACAATCGGTGCATTTCCAAACAACAATAACAAAATTGACTATAATACAACTGCCATAAATAATTTAATTTAAAAAAAGGAAGTCCCTGCTTTACTATTTAGAAGTCGAACTGTAATTGTAGAAGGCTTTCTCATGGACTTCTAAATACTAGTATCTGGACTGGAAACGAAATTCGCGAAGTGACCAAGATGTGGTAAGCTTGTAAGACTTCACTGCAGGATTTCAAATGTGATATAGTTTAAGAACTACATTTTATTACAAATGATTCAACTTATAACTCATATTCGCCAAAAATAGACAAAACAACTTTTTAAACAAAACGTATTCACAAGAATCAATAAGCTAACACATTAATTCACGGAATTTCATCATTTGCTCCAGTAATTTTTGGGATTTTTTGTAATCTTCGCTTTTTGTTTTGTTCGCTAAGAGTACGCACAAGATTTTAGCATATGCAATTAAAAAACAAGAAGAAAGTCCTTCTATAACATCATGGCCTTTGTGACAACGAGCAGAAGCACGTTCAAAATTAAAAAACGAGTTTTCATAGAAAGCTATATTAATTATTTTGTTAAATACTTTTCGTTGGTTGCGACCTCACAAAAATTATAATTTATGAATACTACTATAACTTGAAATAATGCACATTAACCAGCTAAATTTGACTTTCAATTCTAAAATTTTAAATACAAATTTCAGCAGATGAAATGATTGCATGTTGCGAAACATATTATTTCAAATTAGGCAACAAACACAATTTTTGGTATGATTATATATTTAGTTGGAACAGCTCAATCACTATTATTTGTCACCAATAGCTGGTAGTACATCATTTTAATTACAGAAAAAAAAAACGTTATTCTTAATTTTGCAATTTTTTTCAAGCTATCGTATCCGTTACCAATGTAACTGAGTTTACATAAAGTTTTTATTTTAATTTATATTGATAGAATAAAGTTTGCATATGTATTTGTTCACCAGGAGACGTATGAATAACTCAGATTTAGATTAGGCGGACTTATATTTTTACGATTCAGCAATTAGATTTCATTTTTTATTGATTTACACACATGAAATTTTTTTCAATTTTCATATGAAAACTCTAACTATTTTTATACATAAGCATTACTCATTTACTCTCTTACAGCTGCTCACAGTACACTGACATTCAGCAAGCCACATTGTCATTCACTCGCTTTTACCACAAATTTCTTTTAACCACATTTTGGTTGCCGATTCGCTCTATTGCACTTTCGTTTCCAGTCCAGATACTATTTAGAAGTCCATGGGTTTCTAGAATTAATATTATAGTATTGCCATTAATTTGCAAGATAGAAGCATTGTATTAGATTTGTCTTTACAATTATACAATTTCGACCAAAATCTAATCCACAAAGTTTGAAATTGTCGATCTAGACTAGGGGTTACCAAAATTTTTTCAAAAAACAGCCACCTGACATGTAACAGTAATTTAGCGAGAAACACCAAATTTAGAAAAAAAGTACTTTTTTATTATATAAACGCACTTTCAACAAACGTAGATTTTAGCAAATTGTAGACAAAAATTTTTTTACAAAATTGATGAAGACCAAAAAAGGTTTTTATTTGAGTTTAAACAGGAAAATGTAAATCTTTTTAGTGCAAAATGAAGACCGTTAAAACAGAAAAGTTCAAACTTTTTGAGTAAATCAAAAACAGTTGTGAATTAAGTAAATGAAACAGCGGCCAAAATTGCAGACCTTTATTTATTTATTTTTTTTTTTTGTCTTCACTAACTTTTTAACAATTTTTTTTCCATTAAATTTACACTTAAATTTTGCATTTGTTGAGAGGAGTGCCTTTTTGACCAAAAAAGTACTCTTGTTAAAATTTTGCCCAGCTCGCCTAAAAACTTTGTGATGCCTGTGATTTCAGCACCTCTTTGATTTTTACTTTCCACTGGTCTACAATATCAAAAGCTTTTGTTAGATTAAAAAATGCAGCAAAAGTATAAAATATTGTGGGCATTTTTTATAATTTTATCATAAGTATAGTTTATTGTATAAATAATCGAATAATTTCGTCTAAAGTCAAATTGTGTCGCAGATAAATTAAATTTCACCAGGTAAAAGCGAATTTTATTAACTATAGTTTTTTTTATATTTTGCTAAATTGAGGTGAAATCGATATAAGTGTATAGTTAGTAAATTAATTATGGCTACACTTACCATACGTCCCGGTTTAGCCGGGACAGTCCCGGTTTTAAGGCCTTGTCCCGGTGTTCCGGCCGGTCGGTCGAAAAGTCCCGGTTAAGCCCTTCAACCACCTAACATAACCCTACAGATATATAAACTTGTTTTATATGGTATGTTTTAATGTTTTCCCGATTGATTAAACAGAGTGATGCGCCATCTTGTTTCGTTTTGTTGGGTACAATCCAATTGTTATGTCACTGTAGCGGGTAGATTCTAAGTAAGAGATCATGTGCTTTTTGCTGTTAAGTTATTGAAAAGACTTATTTCGTGTGAATTTTAGAATTAGAGATAAATAGAGATCAAAGCGAAGCGAAGACTTTTTTTTTAGATATCACCTGATTTTAGAACAAAACTTGATATAAACGGTCTAACAGTCCCACGATTTTTGATGAGTTTCAAAAATGTGCCCCAAACGGAAAAAGATTGAAAAACACTGGTTTTGTAATTAATATAAACACTGTTACCAGGCATATTACTTAGTTTAAAATTAATTTGTTCTTCTGGTAGACTTAGCAAGTTAAACTTCAACAAATAACAGAAGGCGTAATATATTTATCAAAGAAAAACTTAACACGACGTTTCGTCCGTTACATCGGGCGGACTTCATCAGTTGTTTTTACCTGATGAAGTCCGCCCGCCCGTGCGGCCAATTTTTCTACGGCCAATTTTTCTACGGCCAATTTTCTTGCGGCGAAAATTCCGGACACGAAATATATTACGCCTTCTGTTATTTGTTGAAGTTCAACTTGCTAAATCTACCAGAAAAACAAATGAATTTTAAACACTGGTTTATCCTACTAATTTAGCCTTCAGTTTTTTTGAAAAATTATTTTTTCATATATCTGATAAAGGTCTTTGTTCTGAAGCGTCCCGGTTTTTAATTGCAAAAATATAGTAAGTCTAATTATGGCCTTTCTTTACAATTGGGATAATTTCTACTTTTTTTGATGCGCTTTTCTTGTTTTATAAAAGAACTAAAAATATTACCAATGAATGGCGAGATGATGAAATAGTCATTGTAAAAAAAAATTTTCAACATCATGTTCTTCAATTGATTTCCGATTATTTAATGCTTTTATAATGGAAACTTTTTTAGTGGTTGAACAAATATATTTCAAATACTCTACAATACATTTTTATTTCTCAGCCATTAGTTAACTTTACCTTGTTGTTTGTCATGCTAGAAAAATTTGCTAGTAAAATGATGATCCGAAAAACAGCAAATTGTTTATAGTTGCGCTCTACATATGGCTTCTTAACATCCGCGTCCGCTTAAGTCTAAATCAATCTTTGCACTTTAGATTGTTATCGTGTTGACACAACGTTTAGTTAGTATATGTTTGTAAGGCAACTACAATACTACGCTAAGCGAGATTTTTTAGAGTAGCTGCATTATACTGGATTTAAATTTTAAGTTTAGTTTCTAATGGAATTTCCTTTTCGATTAACCGACAACTTTTCTCATGGGGTTCGTCCAACTTACAGTATTTCAAGAAAAAATACAGAATTTGAAAGCAAAAATTTATTTTAAAGCAGCACTTTTAAAATTGCAAAGCAAAACTTTATTTTCATTTTTCTTCTTCTGTACAAGTACTAATTTTTTTCTGTAATGCAAAAAATTATAGTAAAATAAAAAGTTTTGTAGCTAAAAGATACACTTTAAATTAAAATTGTCATGAAAAAAAGTAATTAAAATTTTTAGTTCAGTTGATCGTAATTTTAAAATTTTTGCTAATTAAGCCAATTGGTGACGATTTTACAGCTATAAATTTCTTGAATATCTTTTGTTAATTGCTTACACTTAAATTATCTCAAAAAGTAAAAAAAAATTTTTTTGAAATTATTATTGAGCCGAAATCGTCATTCAGTAATTGTTACAACTTTTAACAACTGAAAACTTGTTTCGGTGAAGCCCAGTTTTAAATCAATATAGTTTGAATATTACCCGAAAAAATCATAAAATTACAAAGATGGATTAATTTTGTGAATATTGGAGTCAAAACAATTAAAGTTGTTACGTTTTCTCACTTGGTACGCGTATGATGAAATACAATTAAATGCAACTCTTATAAAATTCAACGGTTGCTTTTTTTAAAAGTAAAACTAAAATTGTCATTTCGCTAACGTTATTGCTTCTATAGCATAAATAAGTTTAATAACAAGTAAGTTACTCCGAACATTTAAGTTTTAATTAGTTAGTAATCTGCAAACAACGGTTTGGAAAGGCTGGAAATAACTACCGCATTTTTTCGAATAAAAGCCGCGGCTTCTATTTACTGTATTTTGTGACCATTTTGTGCATTTTCAATGCAAGGGCGGCTTCTGTTCAAAACCGGTATATAATTTTCTAGCTCAAATTTTTATTTTGCTCATTGCTGAGAGTTAGGAGGAACAAAACCTGAAAAGAGATAAAAAACTGGTAATTGTTTTCCTTGCCTGCACTATATATCCAAAACACGGGAGCATAAAAAAGTAGATAGAGCTCTTACAATTTCGTTATACCTGTCACTAAAATTATATAATATTGTCCAAAATTAAATAAAGCAAAGCCAAAACTATTTGCAGTTTAAATAAAAAAGACAGCGCGGCTGAATTTTACAAGTAAAGACTATTTTGCTTTTTATTAAATTTTTGTAAACATTTCCTTTAGCGCGATAAAAGTTTGCATTTGTTGAGAGTGCCTTTCCATCAAAAAAAGTGCTTTTTCAACTAGATTTAGCCACTTTCGCCAAAAAACTTTGGCGCCCCTGCTGAGGGGTACAATTTGGGCCAATAATTCCAAAAACACAACAGCTTTTTATTTAGAGCCGCGTTTTACTGATGTGATTGCGTTATTTGTGATGTCCTTAAGAAAAAAATATTGTACGGCACTTCTTTTCTTAAAAAGTATTAAAACAAAGTTTTCATTTGTAATATCTCTTTGAAAAAATGTAAAAAACAAATAAAAATTTTCAACTGGGCCGGATATCTTGGAATCTTTAATAGCAGATCTAATTATAACTCCTCCGACGTTTTTTTGTGAGTTAAAAGAATAAATATAAAAATGAAAATACTTTGTTCTTACTAAATATTAAATTGCAAAGCATTTTCACCACATAGAGTAGATTAAAAATTCTTAAACTGAAAATTGCGGAACTCGCGAAGGGAAACACTTAAAATCTTAAGAAGAGCCACAAAAAAAGGTCTTTATCTCCATTCTTAATTGTTTTTTTGCATTAAGAAACTTTATCCTGCAGGAGCAGTTCGTTTTCTGTACACAAAAAATTGTTTTGCCCTAATAATTCTTTGTTGCAGCCCGAAAAATTCTGATTCTGCCCAAACTTTTTGAGTTTGGGGCGATTTTTTAAAAGACTTTGCGGGCCTCGAGTTTGACTTGCCTGTGGTTGCTGAAACGAATTATTGCATTAAAATAGAAAAACAATGTTTTCAATCCATAAGCATGGAACTACTCCGACAGAATCCTCGTTGAAAAATTGTTAAAAAATTAAAAAAGTTTTGGTGGAAAAGAGTGCTTTTTTGGCTAAATTTATCCACTTTTTCAAAAATATTTTTGCTCCTTTCTGAGAGGTACAACCAGGGCCGATAATTGTAAAAAAATCAGCCTTTTATTAAAAGCAAGCTTTCCTGGTGCGATCATGTCATTCTGTTTTGTCCTGGGGAAAGACACTATACGACACTTTCTTTTGATTGACAGTATCAAAACAAAGTTTTAATTTGTAATATTTCTATATAAACACTTAAAAAATCCAAATAAAAATTTTCAACCGGGCTACAATATCTTGGAATCTCCGAAGGCAGGTCTAAGTATAACGCCTCAGATGTTTTCTCGTAAGTAAAAAGGATAGATATAGAGATAAAAATGCTTTATTCTTACCAAAGATTAAATTGGGACGCATTTTTATCATAAAATCAAGGATTTTTAAACTGAAAATTGTGCACAGCGCTTAAAGTCTCCAGAAGAGCTGCAAAGTTGGTGAAATATTGTATAAAACTTGTAAAACCTACCAAGCTAAATCAGAAACAGCATAGAGAACTAATAAATATGTTTAAAGAGGAGTGTCAAGAAGTCAAACCTTCAAGAGTTTTAGCATGCCTAAAATATACTGTATAAACAAAAATTTAAAAGTATTTATTGCTGCTCGAAAACTTTCAAAGATAAGAAAGAAATGAGTTGTCTCATATAAAAGTTTGAAAAAATTTGACTTCATTCAAAGTTTTGACTTTATTTTGACAATTCCAGTTAGCTCCAAATCTCCCCCTCCCCAAGTCTTGTGTTCTGGGTTTGAGCATTGTTAGTACAACACTGATTTCAAATGTAGCTTTATGTTTTTTGCTTATAAAGTGTGTCATTGGTTGCGTAAAAAAAGATGTATTTTTAAGTGGGTTAGAATAGAATTGCTCTTTCTGTGTTAATTTTTTTCTTGATGTCGTGTGGTTTGCATATCTTTTCACTAAAAAGATATCAGTAAAAAGATTTTTTGCAATATCTGTTTAAAAACAATAACTTGCAGTTCCGATCATTTCAATGTGTCAAAGTTTTTGAAAAACGCCACATAAACTGCGTTCCATCATAAAACTCTGCTCGCTGCTCACAATATTTCTTTTTATCGAGGAATTAAACAAATGGCTTTTAAAAGTGTTAATCCAGTTCTTCAAAAGACAATAAACCGATAACGTCTTGATAAGTGGATTAATTTTTCCAGTTGCAGAACCGTACAAACAAAAACAAAGCGTTCGTAATCTAAAAACAGTCTTAAGTTCTTCGTATTGTATTAGCTCGCTTTTAATTTCGAAACGCAGCGCGTTTTTAACTCATTCATGTCAAAGGTTGCAAAGTTTTTTTTGTTGCATTTTATAAATTGATGTTATTCACGTCCAAACAACGCATTAAGAATACTTTTTTAAATTTTTGCATTTTAGTTTTAGCATTATGAGCGGTCCTATATATCATACATCTATAGGGTGCCAGGCACAAGCACTAGCTTATATTGCGTAAATCTCGTTTTTCTCTTGTACTTTTCTCCATTCTTCGCAAGCGATTTAATTGTTTGATGTATATTATCATATGCTAGCAATAGTTTTTATATTCATTGAAAATAAATGTAAGATTGTTTAAGATGCTTGATATGAAAACCAATGTCAGCTGATGCATTTCTCAAACTCGTTGCTGTTTATAGATGGCGATTTCCACAGTGAGTCAGCATTTCATGCAGAGCAACTCAGTGCTCAAGACAGTCGAAGCATATGTTGTGCGAAAATTTTTTGAGGTCGCTCCCTCATGCTTTGCTCAAATAGAATTATCAGCACACTGTAAAAAATAAAGGGCAGATCTACCACAACGTGTGGTAATCTCTCGTTTTTGGGACATATATACATATGCAGCTTAATGTGAAAGCCAGTGAAAAAACAAGGTACAATATCATTTCTTTTCTTCATTACAAAGAGCCTGGCATAACATCATCGCACGCTCAGTTTATTTTAATCATATTTTCTGCGCGGTAGCGCCATCTACAGTACACTTTATGAAACGAAAAGAATGTGTTCCAACTAACTGTCGACAAAGAAACCTTTTAAATTTTCTACGTTTAATATGAAGCAATCTCAAAACAATTAGTTTGTAACAAAAGCTTATATTTCTGTACAGGATAATATACGCAGTTACTAAAAGATAAAATAGTAAAATTATTTTAACTAAAAACGCAAACGACAATGAAGTAATAATGAAAAAAACGGTAATTTATAAAAATTATTATAAACAACATCATATATTCACGTTGTGGCAACGTTGATGCCATGTCACATTGCCACGTTACTTTGCCACCCAACGACCACCCGATTACAACGTTTACTCAAAACTATTTATATCTTCAAATAAGTGACAAACTCGATTGTTAAATATAGTTTCATAACATTATCAAATGCCAAATCATTGATTTTTAATCAAAAATTGAATTGTTTTCGGATTCACGTTGTGGCAACGTTGATGCCATGTCACATTGCCACGTTACTTTGCCACCCAACGACCACCCAATTACAACGTTTACTCAAAACTATTTATGTCTCCAATAAAGTGACAAACTCGATTGTTAAATATAGTTTTACAACATTATCAAATGCCAAATCATTAATTTTTAATCAAAAATTGAATTGGTTTCGGATTCACGTTGTGGCAACGTTGATGTCATGTCACATTGCCACGTTACTTCGCCACCCAACCACCACCCGATTACAACGTTTACTCAAAACTATTTATGTCTCCAATAAAGTGACAAACTCGATTGTTAAATGTAGTTTTATAACATTATCAAATGCCAAATCATTGATTTTTAATCAATTGAATTGGTTTCGGATTCACGTTGTGGCAACGTTGATGCCATGTGGAATTGGCCACGTTACTTTGCCACTGACTTTCCACTAAAAGACAACGTTTGTTTTAAAATACAAATTTATTTGTATTTTGAAATAGCTTTATATTTTAAGCTACTTTTATAACTTTTCTATTTGCTTTCAGATTGATTTAAAATTGACAAAAAGTTTTTGCGATATGACGTGGCGTCAACGTTGATGGTACGTGAAACTTTCCACGTTACTTTTGCCACCGAAATACCACTAAAAAATAACATTGATTAAAAATAGTATTTTTTAAAAATGCAACATTTAAATTTTTTTTTAGCTCTGTTCTAATTATTTAAAAGTGATTTAAAGAAAACTCAAAATATTTTTTTTTTACGTTGTGGCAACGTTGTGGTCACGTTATTTTTGCCACGTTATTTCGCCACCCGATTTCCACCTAAATCTAACGTGGAATTCACGTGGTGTGTTTGCTGGGTTGTTGGTTTTCTTTCTTTTATGTTTCAGGAAATCATCTATACGAGTATGTTCGAACAAAACAGTGCTCCGACAATCCAATTGCCTTACCGTCACTGATTGGAATAATTTTGCAAGAAATTTGTCTTGACTTTGTATCAACACGTTTATAATTTCATTAATCTTTCGTTCAGTAATGACAATATTATTTAATTCTCTTTTTTTTTCTGCTTGTGTGTGTTTGTTGTACTGAGGCATTTGTTCTTTGAAATGATCATGTGATCCAGAACAGGATTTCTTTCGGTGGGTTTGTTTTCCTGTTCGGCTGGTGGAGTATGTTCAAGCTTTCACTGATTTTGAGGCTTGATCATATTTTATGAGCCACATTATGCTATGGTCCCACCAATGCACCGCCCCCAGGGCAAAGTTTCGTTTTTATCAAATGACTTCAACGTAACTTAATTTTTAATGTGTTTCTTATTTTTATCTTCCTTTCTTTCTTTCTTTCTTTCTTTTTTTTCTATAAATAAATTTATATTGAGGTAAAGCAACCTTGCTTCTTGTAATACAACTTCTATAAAATAATTCATTGCTACCTTAGCAAGCTACAACGTACATTCGTTTTGTTGCTTCTTCCTTTTTCTAATCCGCAGTCTTACGTTTATTATTAAATTATCGTTGCATTTTTATTATGTGGCGGAGCAGAAATAAAAGAAAACTGAACTGAACTGAACTGAACTGATATAGATTTTCCATCACTCTCTGTCACCACCAATGAGGCATCTTTTCGTCCATTGATATATTCCATCAACGATTTCAAAAAGGCCTTCTTTTGCTTTTCTGATTTCATCCCTGTATTTTTGACGCCCTCCTTAATTTACTTCTATCAATTACCAATGATGCATCATAGTCAGTTACAACTCCAAAATCTTTCAATGTAGCGCTTCTAATAGCTGCAGCTATTCTGTCTGAAATCTGATATCTTTCACACATCATGACCAGATTTCTTAAAGATTGTCTGCTTGGTTGACTGTCTTCAATAAGTTTTATTCTTTTTTGCTGTGGTGAAAAATCTGATAATGATGAAGATGATGATGGACCTGGATCACTTAAATTGCTTTCTAAATCTAATTGTTTAATCACAGAAAACTGAACTTCAGTGTCACATCCTTGAAAATTGATAGCACTGCTGGAAGGATTCTCTACCACTGACAGACATTTGCCTATTCTTGAACTATTTTGGTTATGGTAGAATGCTAAATCAGAATCGTTCATTCTCAATTTGTGCTCTTCTACTTGAATCCGCCTTTGTTCTCTATCATGGCAAAAAATATCAAACAGCTTATCAATATTTGACATGAAGTCGTCAAGATAAGTTTCAAAAGTTTTGCCTCTTTTTTTCGTCGAGTAACTATTCACAAACTTAAATTTCTTTGTTAATTCAACAATTTTTTTTGACATCATTGTTATGCTGACAGTGTAAACATTGCACCATAACCAATGTTCTTCTAATTCTTTTGGAGAACTAAACAAGCAGCTACCAGATCAGCTGCTTGTTTAGTTCTCCAATTGTCTTCATAAAGTATTCGCTGCAAAACTTCTTTCTCTTTAGGTAGTATACCTTTGCCAAGAAAGCACTCTTTGCTAACAAATCGGTACCTCCCTTGAAGTTCATAAATTCTTTTTATAGAGGTCTATCTGGCAGAGATGAGCATGGACTTGAGTCGGAGTCGGACTGGAACGGGAGTATGGCATATTTTGTCGGAGTCGGACTGGAGCTGGAGTCGGTTTTTGCTAATTTGTAATGGAGTCGGAGTCTATCTTTTAAAAATCAATTAATTTCAATTATTAGAAGAAACATTTTTATATCATAAAATGTTTTTTGATGTTTAAAATGTTTTATTTTTGGCATTTATTTTGAGTTTATTGCTCATACCCGACACTTGCGGCTAGTTCTTTATTTATTATCTAAAATTAACATGTAAAATAATCGCTATTGTTCAAGCAAATCCCGGCCTAACCTAACCTTAACCGTAACGTTTGCCTTTCCATGAATTCCTTTAAATGAGTCCGTATCACCCTGTCCAATACACTGGTGGCTGGTATTATATTAGTTTTTATTGTATATGAATTTGTAGCCTGCATAAAGATTGTCTTATTACCAAAATGATGGTGTAAATGCAAAGATTTTTTTTCCCATGGTCATAACCTATGTATATGATTTTTTTTAATGTTAAGTTTAAGCTAGTGCAAATTTACTTGTATACTTGTGTGATATTTTCCAATATTAAGTTTAAGCTGTTAAGTTCAATCTAAGATAAAATATTTTTACATTTAGTTAAAATAAATTTGATGTATCTAGGGTATTTATTTTGAGCAGCCTTAATTACTTTTAACAAAAACAAGAATTTTTCTTCTAATAAAGTTTGCAAACTTCTTGAAGATAGTAAATTGTTGGAAATACCTAACACTTCTGGAAAGAGCACGGTTTGGCAAAAATTTTTATATTTGAATCATATTGAGAGTAAAGATTGTATTGGATACGTAATTTGTAAAACTTGTAAGCAAGCATTAAAACATAATAAGTCGACTAGTGGAAAAACACATTTAAATGATCACTTAAAACGATGCAAATATAATGCAAAACTATCTTTTAAAGTAACAGCATATTTTAGTAAATCTGATATGAGTTTGTCAAAAGTTATAAAAGACACAGTGTTAAATAGTTCAGTTGCATTTGTTGTATCAGATATAAGACCGTTAAGTGCAGTGGAAGGTGATGGATTAATACAGTTTGCAAATGCAATGATAAAAGTTGGAGCTACACATGGCATTGTTGATGCAAAAGCAATACTTCCTTCGAGATTCACTATAAAAAGAAGCATAGAAAAAAGTGCATCATCTTCAAGTGAAAAGCTGATAGAGGAAGTAAATAAGGCTATTAAAAAATATATCGTAAAATCTTGTCTGTCTCGATAAAGATTCGAACTTTGTATTAATTGGTTGTTTACTTATGCAATAAATGCCCATTTAATCTTAAAATGCGCGGCGCTTTGATTCCTCCATTTTGCTGTCCTTTATTTGAATTGCGATAAGTAGCGGCTGCAGAGTGGTCTGCTAGCTGCCATATTTTTGATAACTTTTGAGTTGGTTTAATTAATATATTTTGTTTATTCGTTGGTGTGTTCTTGCTAAATGCATTCTGTTTTGTTTTAGAATCTGATTTATAATTTATAGTAACCAATTTTAGTTTAATAAAGCCAATAATCAATTTTTGGTATCTCATCACAGTTTAGTTGGTATTACCACAGATTTATGAACAGATCTAAGATCACGTAATTTTTATTCTATCACCATACATTTTATCAGCAGCAATCTTCTTCAATTAAGAGTGATATGTGTGAAAGAATTTAATGAGGCAAAAACAGCAGAAAACCTTCAAAAAATACTTTTTAAAAGTTTATCAGACTTTGGAATGCCTTTTAAAACATTGGTGGATCATTGTTTTTTGTTTGATCATTGTTTGGCTGATTAATTATTATAAGTTACGACCAACTTACTTATTGTTACAAGATTTTGTTTTTTGTTTATATATATAAAATTTTATTAACATGGAGTCGGATTGGAGTCAGATCATGGTTTAGAAAAAATTCTTGGAGTCGGATTGGAATTGGAGTTTAAATTAATGGAGCCGGACTGGATTCGGACCGCAAAAAAAGTGACTCCGCTCATCTCTGCTGTCTAGTTGCCATTTCACAACTGAAAAATTAATTGAACAAAACTAGTCACTTAAAATATACCAAATAAATGCTTCGATATATTAAAAACAGAAATGGTTTAAATGCTTATAATATAACAAGTAACATAATCTGATTAATTTATCTAAGACTTTCTTATGACTACACTAGAAAACAATAACGCAAACCTGTTCTTGTGTGGTTATCCTATATGAAACAATCACACTTGATTATCAATAACCTGTATAAACAAAATAACAGCACAATACAAGGACATGGAAACCTAATACTTTACTAGTTGACTACAAATAAATTAACAGTATCTGTAGCATAACAACAAACTACCTGTAGCTATAACCAAGCTTAAATAACTGTAACTAGCTATTAGCAACTTCACACAACTGAAAAGTAGGAGTAGTCTAGATCTTTAGTAGCCTACATACTTATCAATAACCACTGTGACCACATTGTAGGGAGTGTTTGACAACACAATTCAACGAAATACTGAATGAGATACTGTAAACATTCTTCTCTGCTATTTGTGCTGTTAAATTTGTAGCCGGTTTTGATAAAATTAGTCCAGCAAATGAATTTTTTTAATACCTGTAATTTGATTTTTGATACAAAAAGAAAAAAATATTGTCTTACAGAAGATTGGAAAGTGCATATTTTGCAAATTTTAAGACCAAAATGAAGCTTCTAGCACCAGTGGTTTTTAAGTTACAGTATTTTTAAAGAATTTGACCTTTTGATGACCTTTAGAATGAGGTTACCATCTGGTTACAAGTGGCAACATACCAAAACCACTATTGGGCAAAGTTTTGGGACCAAAGGCAGGTGTCCAGTTAGGTATTTTTTTAGATTTCAAAAAAAAATTTTTTTCACTTCATCGTAATGCACAATAAAAAGTTTTTCGGCGACTTTCTAAATTTAAGAGAGGTTATGTTTGTGGCAAAAAAGTAGGTTATCTGCCTGAAAATTTAAAGATTTAAGCCCTTTCGCCCCCTGGATCCGATCATGAAAGCTTTAGCAAGCATATGAAATCAAAGGCAGTCATTCAAAATTAAATTCCTTTAGATTTTCAAAACCTAAAGAGCTAATTTGTCTCTAATAGATTTTGCAATTTTAATGTAAAAGGAAACTAAAAATTTTTGCAAGTTTTTTCGTCGGCAGCGTGATCGAGTGGTTAAAGCGCCGTGCTTGCGATCAACTTAATCTCAGTTGAAAACCTACTCGCGCCATTCTGTGGTGTCCTTGGGAAAGACACTTTACGGCATTTTCCCCCTGCTTGGTGATCTTGGCAAGCAGTTCTAAATTTTAACGCTTTTTTAAAACTAAAGCTGATCCAAAAAAAACAAGGTTATTTTCGGATTCAGCGACGCCAAAATACTCTAAAAACGTTGAAACTTTCCCGCACTAAAATGATGCTGACTAGATTTATATTTAGTGGAGCTGGAGCCAAGTTAATCGCATTCTTCTTAAAAATTCCGGCTTTAAATAAGCTGATTATTGCGTGACAGAAGAATCTAGAAGACCAACATTGCTGGGATTGTTAAGTACACTATTCTTAGTTCACTAAAATACCTTACAACTAGTGTTGATAAAATAAATAATTAGATTGTAGAATACCCAGCAAAACATGTGAAAAGTTTTGGTGAAATTTGAAGACTTTATTTATACCGTAAAGACTATAATTGGCCACACTCTTGATGAGGAGTGAGCGGACTTTTTAGCTAGAGGGCCGCGCTAATGTATATAATGTGATTTCGTGACTCGAACTTACTCGAAGGCCAATGCAACACCACTTTTAGGAGGCACAAAGACCAAAAAAAGATACCTGCATTTCTATATATATATACCCATGTACAGTACAACATTGAATACTTGGAGGGACACACTTGTCCCGCGAGGCTTCCCTCATCAATGCTTTACTTTTCTTAAATAACCCATTAGTGCCGAAAGTTAAATTTTTGTGATGTGGTGAAATTTTAGATTTTTCATAGTGATATTATAAGTACCTATTGTGCAAATTTTTAGTGTATATAATTAAGTGGTTGTATGGTGGCAAACTTGTAACATCAATTTACATGTTCTTGACAAAAATATTCAAAATGGGTTACATTTTGTCAATTATACAATTTTCCGTTGCATTAAATTTAATATCACCCGTACTAATCGTTTCGATAAAAGACCACGGATTAAACTTTTAGGTTGATGCTCCCTAGAAGACTTCATTTCATTTTATTTTTTATTCTCAATCGCTATTACATAGTTCACACAAAAAATCATATACGTATATTAGAATAGATCAAGAAAGGAAGTAACACAACGTCAGACGTTAAAACATGCACAACATAATTAAAAAGTGCAAGTACAAAACGGTAGAAAGCATGGCCGCAACACCTTAATCAGTTAAAATATAAGAAAAAAGAATGTAATATGAAATAATCAAACAAATTTGAAGAACAAAAATCAATCAAACAAATTAGAAGATTAACCAGTGCATGACTAGTCTGCGTGATGACGATGGGTGGCACAGCTAGTCAAGCTAGGAATTTAGCTCAACTAAGCAAGGTGCGTAAAGAAAAACCACCCATAAAAGAAATCTCACCAGGTCCGGAAACCTTTTCTAAATATATCTGATAACTATACAAAAATTAATTGAAAGGATTATAATTAACTGGCAGCGTAGTCGAGTTGTTAGAATGCCGGGATTGTGATCAACATGGTTTCGGCACAAAACTTACTCGTGCCGTTCTGTTTTGTTCTTGGAAAAGACACTTTACGGCACTTTTTCCTGCTAGGTGGTCTTGGCAAGCAGTTCTAAATTTTATTTTTAAGCGGATAGCAATATTTTGGCATCTCCGAAAGCAGGTCGAGGTAATTGCTTATTCTATGTATTAGCGCCCTCCGTCGCTTCTGCGAGCCAGGAGGATAAATATAGAGATAAAATAAAGCAGAGAGTATATACAAAAAATTTAAGGGATTATAAATTAAATAAAAAGCAAATATTTACGATATAAAAAAACATAAAAAACTATTATGCTAGTCGAAGTTGACGGAGTTGGAAAAAAGTATAACAATTTAAAACGATCCGTTTCACAAAAATAAAAAATAACAATAGTAAAAAAAACTTTTGAATTTAGTTCATTCATAAAAAAAAAATAAAATTTTTACAAGACCAGCATAATAGCAAAACCAGCAAATCAAATAAAATTATTAGCATAAGTAATTGCTTTGAAATTTATTCTGCAATTTTAAAAATGAAAAATTAATTGTTAAATTGAAACAGCAGACTATGATCAAAAAGAATTTTCAATTAAAGAGCAAAGATAATAATGAAACAGAATCCATTTGATTGAGTGATTGAGTGATTGTTTTAAAATTATGCTGTCAAAAGTCAAACTTCGTACAAAAAGTCTATGTTTTGTAGGCACACTGGCACAATTTGAAATTTTTTACCTCTGGAGAGCTGGAGCCGAAGCTAAAGAAATTTCAAGCCAGCTTTCCAGTCCTGGTTTTTACGATGTGATACCAAAAGTGATCTAATATTTTTCTCTCAAAGGCTCCACCGGGTTACGGTCTAAAAAGACCAAAGCACGGCGACTTAATCAAAATAAAAATAGTTCCAAAGCTACTTGCAAGCTGTAGTTGACAACGTACATACAATGAAGATCTTATATAATAAGCACATTTTATGAAAAAGAATGAAAAATAACTACTTAAATCAAAAATAACTAACATAAAACATTAAAATTATTTTAAGACAGTACTCATAAAGCACGAAATGGTAAACATGCTTATATTCAATAGAGAGATCCCAACGCCTTTGACGTATTAAACAGAGACGTTTTTAAAAATATAAAACAACGAAATCAGAAAAAGTTAAAAATTTTATATTGAAACATTACCAGTCGTAAAATAAAAAATACCAGTAGTTGCAGTTTAGTAGTTTATTAGCAACCAAAAAAAGCCCTGTTGCCCGAAAATTTGCTGCCCAACGGTAAGCTGTTGGAGCACAATAAATAGTATAGCAATTCTACAAAATTTAATAAATTTAAGAACATCAATATTTTCATTACTCTTCAATTTCTTTAAACCGAGATATCAGAATATCATTTCATCATCAAAAAATCGCGCAGTGAATTTGGCAGGGGCAAGTTGCTGATGCTGGTGGCAAAGTCGCGATTTAACTTGATAAAATGATCGTAAATCTTCCAACGACAAATCACAGAAAGGGGGGCAGGGCTGATTTTGTGACACAGAACTTCATACGTATTGAAAATATACTCGCCACCATTGTAGGGGATATACAAGCAATTATGGGAAGGATGAATTTTACCGAGCCTGGTGCCCTCGGTGATGTTTCTGTTCAAGTTAATACGAGCTCCCAAATAAGTCCTTCCGCCCAACAAGGGGCTGCATGTCCTTCCAATGAAATTAATTTCACCGGAGTCCATCCCGCCTCTGACGGCGTGCCTCGGAACGTCTCCATTTGAATGACGAACCCAAAAAAGTGAATCTGGAAATTCTGAAGTCATCACCTTGTAATGATTCAAAATGTGTTCAGATGAGCCATACGGCACACACGCCTGGAGTCCGTTCCTCGTCGTTAATCCAGTCACTTTTTGACGGCCAATATGGACCATGGCCACGAAAGCTTCTTCGCCAGTTTCGAGCGTGCACGCAACAAAAGCAGAAGCCGGCAGGCACTCGGCAGTACTGCTACATTCAATCCACTTAACTGGAGCTTCTTCTACAGGATACTCGTCAGATGACTTTTTTTTAAAAGATCGAGCTATTCTTGCCGGTGGCATGTGGCGACGACGCCAAGGAAACATATCGACGAAGGTTGGCACCACACAAACTTGATGACAATAACAAGTTTATAAAACAAGACTAAAGATTATTATCGGGTTGTGGTAAAGATTTGTTTTTATATCAGAGTGTGCTGATGTATAGCAATTACAAAATTAAATGCAAAATTTTGCTAAATTTATTTCATCAAACGTTTTTGCATTGTATTAGCCCTCGCTAGGTTTCGACCTAAAATATTTGATAAAAAATTTGCTCAGTGCTCTCGTTTTAATTAACTTCAAAAATTTAAATAAATGAAAAGCTTGCATTCAAATTTTGTGTTTGTTATATGTCAGCAGATTAAAAGCTATACTTATGAACAAAACGTTCAACTAATTTTTTTGACCAAAGCGACCAAAGAAAATATTCAAAGCACGTTATTATAATGAATTAACAGTGTGCTACGGTATAGTTGACATTCCAACAATAAGTTCAATACACATATGAAGTTAACAACTTTATAATTATAGGTGATGTAATGAATGGTTTAAAGTATAAAAAAAAAAAAAATCGAAACTTGGAAATGTGGATCTAAATTGCAAACGCAAAACTATTTGGAACTCTTAAATAGATTCAGAATAAAAAGCAAAGTCAATACACTTCCGAAACATAGCTTATTAAAGGACAATTCAAGAATGTTTAATCATTCCATAATCACTTGAATTAAATCGAGTTAAAATTCCGAAACGTCCTTAAATAACTATGTTCTAAAGTGTATTGGCTTTGCCTTTTATTCAAAACTGCAAGAAATTTTTATTAATCGTTAGTCCGCTTAAATGAATCATTACATCTGTAAACTAAAAATAAAAAAGTTCAATTTTTTTAGAATTAGATTCAATTAACGAAATTTGTAACATTGCTTTTTCAATTTACGAATTGTAACCTAAAATATTCAATCATTACCAAAGGTACTCTACCAATATTTTAAAAAACTTACAGCTTGTGTCAATAGGTTTAGATTACCGTTATAATGGAGACCTTGATTAACACCGTCTCGATTCAAATATATTGATAACAATTCTTTTTGCTTGGTAGTCTTACAAATACTTCCTAACACTCTTGTAAAAAAATAAAAACACAAAAAAATTCAATGAAATAGCAAAATCATTATAAACTTTAAAAGGGATCAGAAGAAAAAAGCAAATTTTGTTTTTCGGATTTTCAAATGTCCCGTGACCTTGTCTAATAAATAAAACTGACTGTTGGGGCCAATAATTTGATGTTAAATAATTTTTTTAATGGCACATTTGAGACATCTCATCCTATCAGTCGCTTTCACCCTGTTTTAGGAATCATCTGGGAAGGTAAGATCACAAAAGACAACATACATATAAAGTGCAACATACTGAAGTTGACTTATACTAAAAATAAAGTCGCGAAGTTACAAATTTTTAATATTGTAACACTTTTAAAACATATTATAATGATAAAAATAAATTCTGTGTGAGATTTTTATAAAATTAGGAGAATTTCATTGAATTAAATTTCAAATTAAAGAATTTAAACATAAATTGCACAATTCATCAAAGAAAGCATATAACCAAGGGTGCTAACTTAGACCCTAATAAAAACAAAACTAAATTTTAATTTTGATCTGTATAAAGCTGCCGACTATTATTTATTGACATATTACAAAAAAAAGGATTGATAGCATTTTATGCATAATACTGATTGTGACACAGATAAATTAAGCAAATTTAACATAAATAAGCAACATAACTGAACAATTTAAGTCCAAAATGTTGAATTCAGGTTGAAAAAATTTTCAAAGTCAATCTGTTTCCATGGTAGCATTTGGCAATTGTTTTACATCTTTTATTTACATAATTATCTTGATCTGCTTGAAGTTGCAAGTTTTTCAGCTTGGCATAAGTGACACTGTTTGATGCTGTAGATAGATAATTTTTAACAAAAGACTATTCTTATGAATCTGTTAAATCTCTAAAAATGTTCAAAATTACTACATATTTAAATTTATAGTAATTAAGAAAGTAAAAAAAAACAATAATAAAATACAGTATAATGTAATTATCATTTATATACAAGGGTTTATTTCTAAGCTTGGTTTTTATTTTATATATTGAAAAAATGACTAAAAGTAACATATCAAACATGGGAATAACATCAACACAAATTCACAAATATAATACACTACAATTCATAATAAAAATTTATAATATAAATACAATAAAATTGAGCCATAAAAGTAAACTTATTTATCACTATAAATTTCAAAATTTTCATGCTAATGCTTCAAATAATAAACATTTCAATAATTACATATTATCAGACACAGATCAAGTTACTCTGTTTTCAACAAAAATTAAAGCAACAGATTGTGCCATACTGTCCAGATATTGTACTGTTCAATTGACACTTAATGATAACATTTTTTTACCTTTATAATGACATAACAATGTGGCTAAACTAAAATCAATTTTTTAATTTTTTTAAAATATAGCTAATGCTTTGTTTTGCAGTAAATTTTTAAAATATTCAAAATGATGTACAATACTTAAAAATAATGACTTTAATATTTCAAAAAAACTAATCAAAAACCAACTTGATCAAATCTCTTAACAACTAAGTCTTAAAATAAAGTTTTGGGTTGTGATCAAAAAATAAACGTATAATAATTCAACATGATGTTAATTTTATATTGATGTCACTTACACATGTGACCAACACTTGATAATGGTATACAAAAATTTTTGGTTGCACGCTAAGTTAAATTGAAACCATAAATAAACAAAAAAATTTACAATTAGCTACTTATTGTTACATTCATATAAACGTTTTTAATTTTTTACAATTTGCCTTTATCAACAAAAATTTTAATGTTTATCAATAAAATTAGCAAAAAATTCATAATATTTAGCAGTGGCTATTTTTAGGATGAGCAACAACACTTAATTTAATAATACTCAAATAAATATAAACAAATAAATTTTGATGTAAATTTTAACTTAGACAACGTTTTTCTGGTTATTTTAACAGCCAAATTTAGTGAATTGTAAGCAAGTTAGATTATTGATTAAGCTAAGTCATGGTATAAAGACATAGTTTTTAACAATTATTGTACTAGAATGTAGACAAAGCATTTCTATGTAACAGCATAAAGCAAAATGAAAAGATCAAAAGCCATATTGATGGTAGTTCCATTACTCACTATCACAAAATGACTTAGCTAACACAGATTAACAAAAGAGCAAGTTTAACCTAAGTTCTTTACAGTACATGCAAACCAAGTAAGATTGGTAAGTCAGTCAACAAGTAAGTATTAGGGCTGTTTTGCCTAATTAGGACTTATCAAGACACCATAACTTGGTGTAAATGACAAAACAGCTTGTGCAACTTTTAATTTGCACTAATGAAAGTTATTACCAACCAGAAAGTGTTGGAAGTAATAAAAAATAAACAAAAACTCTATAGAGTAATCACAAAAACTTACAAAACACCTCTTTTCAATTAATGAAAAAGAAATCACTTTAAAAATTTAAATAGGCTTTGCTAAACACCATTAGCTTATTTTTACAAGTGTTATAAAATCTAATAAAATTCCTACAGTATAGAAATTACACTTTTACAGAATATGTTGGAATTATTATAACATTTCTGAATAATTTCTGAATAACCCATCACAAAAACACCTAGACAAACATTCTAACAGTCAATTAATGTTAACCAGCAATACAAAAATATGTTACATATTTCACTTACAAAATAAACATGTTTAGCAATCACAAGATCCTTTAAGAAAAAATTGTATGCTAAAGATTTTAACTGAAAGAGTCATTCCATTGTAATTGAGCTCTAGCTTGTAGCTCAAAATTTTATTTTTGCCTGTTATTTTTATAAAAATTTTTGAAATCGTTTGACTAGTTCTTTGAGATACAGCTGTTTGAAATTTTTGCTCACTAGATGACACATTGATTGCTTTTTGGGTTATCAATAAGCTGGAAACTTGGTTCAAATGTTGATTCCATTAGTTTCAACTATATAGAATCCAACTATAGTATTGTTTTTCTTCTATTACTTATAAATAAAAAATTATGAGCTAATTAAAAAATAATATTGCTTACAAAAAGGGGTTAAAAAAACCTCTGTGGGAATCATAATATAAAAAAAATAAAGTTCTGGCAATAGTATAATATGTCAACTGCTAAATAAAAAAGTTACAAAAATATGTTTTTGTCTTTTTCAAATAATTTACAAAACAAAAGTGCATTTTTCTAAAGCATAACTTATATTTTGTCTGCTTTAGCAAGCCACTTTTAAAGTCAATAATTATTAACCAACATTGGAATTTTTGATGCCATCTACAATTTATGAGATTGTAATAGCTTTACAACATTATAAATTATATGTGATAC
This sequence comes from Diplosoma virens, assembly GCA_963680785.1. Classification (NCBI taxonomy): domain Eukaryota; kingdom Metazoa; phylum Chordata; class Ascidiacea; order Aplousobranchia; family Didemnidae; genus Diplosoma; species Diplosoma virens. Next base: position 44,475,933 of record OY796885.1, on the reverse strand, counting down.
TGATAATAAGTAAAGGTTTTAATAGTAATATTAGTTTAGTTAGTTTTGTGTTAAAAACATGTAATTGTCACAGCAAAGTTTAAAAGTATTGTTTTAAAACTTATGGATTGAAAAAAGTGTAAAATAGTGCTCAACTCTTTGACAAACCAAAATTGATTGAATAACTTAATTAGTTAAAAAGAAGTTTTTAAATAGTTAAAATCTATGTGTATAAAACTTGTCCTCATCGTCGTCGTTCAAAGGGCATCCACTCCAGGCCAGACACAAACAGGACTGGGGCCGAGAGTTCATCCTTTTACTACCCCAGACTGCTGCACTGCCTGGATCAGATGCTGGCAGTGATGTTATTAAGCCAGCATCGAGTTTCGTCATCCAAAACCGTCAGACCTCGTGCTCCATGTGGTGCCCGATGTATAGGGCATGCTGTTAGTACATGGTCTGCGGTTTGCTCAGAGGCACCACACTCACAATTCGGTGAAGGAGCAAGACCCCATTTGTGCATGGATGAATGGAATCGCCCAACACCAGTCTGCAGGCAGTTGAGCTTAACCCAAGCTGCTCGGGGTAAGCCCATCCCAACAGGCCTGGCACCGGTCTCAGGCACAAAAGCACGGAGCCTGGAAGCATTTTCACAATACTCCGTTTTCCATTTGTGATTTGTCCATTCAAGGTGTGGATGCCAAAGTCTGTATAAAACTTGGTATTAACTTTGAAACCATCATCATGGACAAAAAATACACAGTATAATTTTTTCGAGTTAAGACAAAAATTCAAAAACAATTGTTCCAAAACAGTTGTTCAAAACTTCAAATTGAACTCTGTTTGAAAATAATGCTATATGCACTTGTCTGAAAATTTTATTTTATAAACACTCATTTTACTTTTTTTAATAAATACTTAACCCTAACTCCTGACCCTAAGCTTATTGTTTATAAAATGTTGATTCTTGTTTTCAAATAAGTTTTGAACATTGGTTTTGTAACAATTGTCCAGATACAAATTTTTTCAATGTAACAAATATTTAGTTAAACCAGCAATGCTATAAAAAAAAAGAAAAACATTCTTGGTACATGACATTGAGCAATTAGATGTAGCTGTTGCTGTTGCTGCTGCCCTTTTCCAAGTATATCTTGGGATAGCCATCCTTTAACCCTTAAAAGAAACCAATCTCAAGATTCCAACTCTAAAACTATTACATACTAAAACTCTAAAAAAAGATTCCAACTCTAAAACTCCTGCTGCTTCCAATGGCTTTTTTCCACAGACTTGTGGTGTTGTGTTGGTACTTGGCTACAGTAAAAGGGGTGATAAATGTCCTGTGTGGGTGTTAAGCATAATTGCCATTGTGAAATGTAAGTATCAGGATTTACTGTATACTGTAAACAGTTAGAAAAATAAAAAAAAGTTTTTTTGGTTCATTCAATGAAAATAAATAATCTTTTAAAATATGTTAGCTATCAAAAATTTTTCATTCTTGCCAAACAACATTGAACAGTCAAAAAAGGGATATTTCAAGAAGTGATTTCTTACATTTTTTCTTTGAAAATGCTGAATTTTTAAAATAATGTCAGGTCTCCAAGGTTTAACATTTTTTTGCAGAATTACTAAGACAATAACAAGCCATACAAAATTTGCTAAAAACATAGCACACAAATTTTTTGTTAAATCTAAAGCTTTGAATCATGGTGTTGTGATCACACACAAACTAAACGGCTACCTGCAAAACCAAGCAACAAACCATTTATGACAAGATTCAGAAAAGCTCACTTGGACACTGCTGTGTTATAGTATTTTTATATGCAATAAAGAGTTATCTTAAATTACACATCAACTGTTGCTGTTTGCTTGTGAATTTGTAGGTGACACTCACACAATTCTTTTATAGTATTAGCTTGTTTAACTAATTATTTGTTACATTTTCTTTTCACTTTTATTTTTAAATGATACATTAAGCTGATCAGCTTTTGCTACACTTTAAATAAGAAAAAATTTAGAGTTTTTGTTATTTTTTCAAATTCATTTTTTGTACAATTGGTTTTGATATGCTGATTTCCCACATAGTTTCCAAGGTAATTGACTAAGCATTGTGTAAGTTTATTTTAGTTGTTCTTTTAAAGTTTCTAAATCAATTGACTCTTGACTTTACTTTGAATAAGAATCAGGATAAAAAAAAGACACGTCCTTAGCAACATCTGAAGTTATGCATTGTAAATCTTTTTCTTGCTTTGTCATTGTGAATAGTCTATATATTTTAACAAGTTTTATTATAACAAACAGAAAATTTCTGCAAATAGTATACAATGATGCAAACATGTACTTTTTTTATAAGATTTTTGACATACAAACTTTTGATCTTATTTTATTAATTTCAGTTGGTGAGAGTTGAGCACTATTTTACTCCTACTTCCTTCAATTCATAATTTTTAAAACAATACTTTTAAACTTTGCTATGGCAATTACGTGTTTTTAACACAAAACTAACTAAATTTAATATTAAAAACTTTACTTATTAGCAGTATTAATCTTAATTTATTATATCATAAAGCTATTACAACCTCATAAATTGTATTAATTTTTATGTATTGGCATTAAAAAATGTAATGGCATTAAAAACTTGTAAAATACAACTCAATGTCAGGCATTCAAATGTTGGTTAACAATTATTGACTTTAAAAGTGGCTTGCTAAAGCAGACAAAATATAAGTTATGCTTTAGAAAAATGCACTTTTGTTTTGTAAATTATTTGAAAAAGACAAAAACATATTTTTGTAACTTTTTTATTTGGCAGTTGACATATTATACTATTGCCAGAACTTTATTTTTTTTATATTATGATTCCCACAGAGGTTTTTTTAACCCCTTTTTGTAAGCAATATTATTTTTTAATTAGCTTATAATTTTTTATTTATAAGTAATAGAAGAAAAACAATAAAATTGTTGGATTCTATATAGTTGAAACTGGTGAAATTAATATTTGAACTAAGTTTCCAGCTTATTGATAACCCAAAACCAAAATATTAGAAAAAAAGCAATCAATGTGCCATCTAGTGAGCAAAAATTTTAAACAGCTGTATCTCAAAGAACTAGTCAAACGATTTTCAAAAATTTTTTTGTTTTCTTTTATTCAAAAAGGTTACGAGGGTAGGCTGAAAAGTTCATAGCCTGATTCAGAAGGACTAATGCCACACCGATGAAATTTGACATGCATAAAATGTAATCCTTTGTGACACTAATGGCATACTTTATTTTCAGATTTACTGATGCTGATGTGTTTTTTAAGACTTTGAAAAGTGGTACCTGAGACTTTCAGTGAAAATGGACAAAATTTGGCACCATGGTATTATCAAATATCTACAGAAAAAGGGGTTAGCCCACAAGGACATTCATGCCAATGTGGTTGCTACATTAGGGGATGATGCTCCAGCTTTATCAACAGTGAAAAATTGGGCAGCTGAATTCAAGAGGGGTAGGGAGAGCCTTGAAGATGACCCAAGGGCTGGTTGTCCAGCATCAGCAACAACCAAAGAAAACATCGACTGTGTTCACCACATGGTAAGGGATGACAGACGTTTAACAGTTAATCAGATAGCAGATGATGTAGCCATTTCCCATGAACAAGTTGAAACATTCTGCACCAAGAACTTGGCATGTCGAAGGTGTCTGCTTGGTGGGTGCCATGTCTTTTGACACCTGCTCAAAAGCACACCAGGCTGGTCATGTTGCAGGCAAACTTGGCCCTTTTTGAGGTGAATCCAGAAAGTTTTCTTGAACGTTTCCTCACACAAGAACTATTCAATAGGGAATGAGGATCCCATATCAGCATGAACGTCCTTGGGGGCTAACCTTTTTTTCTGTAGATATTTGATAATATCACAGTGCCAAATTTTGTCCATTTTTACTCAAAGTCTTGAAAAACACATCAGCATCAGTAAATCTGAAAATAAAGTATGCTGTTAGTGTCACAAAGGATTACATTTTATGCATGTCAAATTTCATCAGTGTGGCATAAGTTTTTCTGGGTCAGGTTATGAACTTTTCAGCCTACCCATGTATATAAAAATAATATAAAAACAACAGGCAAAATAAAATTTTGGGCTACAAGCTAGAGCTCAATTACAATAGAATGATTCTTTCATTAAAAATTTTTAGCATACAATTTTTGTTAAAGGATCTTGTAACTGCTAAAAAATTTTTTGTTTGTTTTCATTTAAAGAGGTTAACAACATTCAAAAATTTCAGCTAAAAATAAAATTTTGCGTTACAAAATTTTGAAAATTTGGTTGAATAATAATGAAATGACCTGAAATTAAAATTTAATTTTTCAAGTGGCAGTTTATAATAATAGAACTATTTGGAAAATGATTGTTTATTAGAGGGATATAGAATCATCTGGACTTGGACTTCTATTTATTAAAAATCAGCATCAGAATTTCTATCCAACTTTTTCCCTAAATTTTACACATCAAACATAAATACTATTTACATTAGAAACAATGTTATCTTATATTTTTTCTGATTTCCTAAAATTTATGAAACAATGATTGTGACGTTATAACTTATTTTTAATGTAAGTGGAGAGTATGATTTTGTATTATGTGACACAAAAAACTTAACACACCTGCAAAACTTTAACTCAATGCTTATGGCTGAGCATATATGACAGTCAACTTAAGTTTGGCTAGTGGTTGATCAGTGTGATCTAGAAAAATTAATCTTCAATCCAATTAACCCTTCAATTTAAAATTAAAACATTGTTTCTTAAACAATACACAAAAAATGTTACCATATTTATAGGATTACAATGCACCATTGAGGAAAATACTATTCCTTATTTTAGAATGGGGATAAATTTACAAGAAATAAAAATCCAAAACAAAGATGCCATATTGGAACTTTTTTTGCACTTTGAAATTATATATATTAGCTGCACTTGTGTATAATAAACCTACAATTGTTACAAAGCTGTTTACGTGTACATGTGTAATTATTAGAAAATCAAATTTTTCTAGAAAATTTTGGCAATTCTAAATACCCATGTATTAGCTGCATTCTGATTTTTGGACTACATCTAAGATAAAAAGTGCAGCTAATACACAGGTACATACGGTACTCTGGTTGCAAATTCATGACACAGTAATTCATACCAATGTCATCACATATCTTATTGTTACCAGTTCACACAACAACATATGGTACAATATGTAACCCAACAATTTACCAAATGACAGTTCATCAAACAATAGTTTATCAAAACTGCACATTGGGGGCATACCTCATCAGAAGATGCTAATAAATCTAAATTAAATGCCAAAAAGATGGTTTAATTATAAAAACTGAACATTTAAATCAATCATTGTTTGATAAACTGTTGTTTCAATGAACTGTCATAATACCAAGACAGTAATGAAATTAGACTAAAATTAATTTTTAAAACTGCATTCTTTTAAAATTGCAGAAATCTATGACAAAGATAAAATATTGTGTGCAAAAGTACCACTATGCATTTGTTAAGTCTCAACAAGTATTGTTTTTTGGTAATTTTAGAAAAGTTTTAATCAATATTACTTGGAAGTAGTGACACAATTATAGTGTGCAAGTCAGAAAATTTGTTATTAAAATAAATTGAGAGTTTAAAAAATAATTGCAAAGCAAAAAATCCAATAGAATTTAGTATAACTATTTTAATTACTGAAAAATATTTATGCGTAACATCAAAAAATTATTTTTTCAAAATTCTATTTTGTAACCATAGTCAAATAAAAGCTGGTAAATGCAATCACAACCTGTTCATGTATCTTGCTTAAAACACTTTAGCAAAACCAGACAATATAAAAAATAAAAAAAATCATCAACAGGCATATTGTTCTTGACTAAAGACTTTAAAAATTACTTTAATAATGTTCAATTGTTTTGCTGTTTCTTTAATGCCATTAATTTGTTTTATCAAGATTAACATATTTTTAGTTGCAACTACAAAATTTGTGAGAAGCATAAAGCTGCACAAATCACACATTTTAAACTACAATTAATAAAAATTAGATGGATATTTAACCTTTCCTACCAAAATAACTGTTAAACAATCTTATAATTTAGAAAAAGTGAAAGATAGGTCAAAAAATCAGTTACAATTTGTGGTTTTTTAAAATTTATTAACAACCACAAAAGCAAGATACCAGACATCAGACCATTCTCACTAATGGCTTGATAAAATTTCTAAAAAGTCTTGCACAAATCCTTTTTCCAATTGAATAAAACAAAATGTTAAGCCAGTTTAAATCTTTGACAATACAGGTTTTTATAATTTCAATGCAATTATCAAAGAAATTAGGTGCAAATTTTTGTTAGTCTTGGCTTGTCCTAATTAAAATGATTGTATTTTCTGAATTATTAAGGAAAAAAAAAAGATCTCAGTCATATTTGCTAAATTTCTATGACAACTTTACATTAACAAAAAAAATTTTTAATCTTTTAAATTTTTAAGAAAGTTATAAGAAGTAATTTCATTTAATAAAGCAAAAGAATGAAGATACATTTTAAAATCTGCTGATTTAAGTGCAATATAGAGGAGTAAAACAATCATTTCAGCTGCTTTTCAGTTTGAATTTTTTCAGGATTTATTTGGTGTTGTTCAATGCTTTGCATTGAATCTGCCTGGTGTAAAATGTGATAATTGTAAGAGATTGGTTGTACTTGTCTATGCATATGTTGAGATGTTATTGGTTGTCTCATTGATAGTTGTGGAGTAGTTTGGGAGAAGGGTGGTAGCGAATGAAAAGGAGGAGATGTTGGGGAAAATCTTGCTGGTGAAGTAAAACCAATTATTCGTTTTTGAGAATTTTCATTCAGTGGTTCTCTATATGTTGGTTGCATTGGATTAGAATACTGCTGATGTAATGAGGGCTTAAAACCATTATTTTCAAAACCTGAAAAATTTTGCTTAGCCTGTGTGGGAGTAGTAAATGGAGCAGAGGGAAAATATGAAGTTTCTTCCTGTGAAGATAAATTCCTTTCAAATTGAGCTGGTTGCTCATTCATTGATCTTTGTTGCTGATATTGAGTCTGCTGTGTTTGAACTGTTGAATTTCCTGTATTATTTAATAGTTGGACTAAATTGCCCAATTGCTCTTTTAGTCGTGAATTTTCACCTTTAATTTCTAAATTTTCTTGAACTTGTTTTTCTTTTTCTTTTCTTTCATCATAAAAATCATCAAGAAAAAATTTCATTTGTGTGTCTAATGGAAACTCTTTTGCAGAAGAAAGTAGTCTACATTTTGCTTTTAAATAATCATTTTCTTCTTCTAATTTTAATGTTTTTGCCAAAAGTTCATCACGCTCCATCTTTAGTTCATCAATTAACGTTTTTTGATCTTGAAAATTAGTTGGCAATTTCAATGAATTTTCATTGACACATTCTTCTTTCAAAGACTCAGTAGCATTTGCATAACTGCTTCCAGCTGGTGTCAAATCTTGATCTCCAGATGCTGCTTGGGCTTGAGTTTCTTTAATGTCAGGGACAGTGAATGCATTTAATTGTTCTTGCAAAGAAGAAATTTCTCTTGCATAACTTTGATTGACTGCTTTTGTTTTATTGAAAAGTTGTTGCAAATCAGCTAATTTTTCTGCCAACACAGAATTTGTATTGTTTTGTTTTAGATAAGCAATTTCCTTTTTGTTGTGACTAATAACAGATTCATATTCAACAAGTTTTTGCTCCAAATCACTTTTTGTAAGAATGTCTTGAACTTTTCCAACAGTTTGACTTTGTTGTAATTCATTCTGTAAAACTAAATTTTGTGCAGTAAGTTGATCAATAGTAGTATTTTGTGAAGAAATAGTAGGTTGTAATGGTGTATAAGAATCATTTAAAGCTATCTGTGTTTTTAACTCATTTTGTCTTTTTTCCAAATTTCCAATAACAACTTTAAGAGATTCTGTTTCTTTTTTATAACTGTTTTTTTCATTTTTGAGTCTTTCATTATCTTTTTCTAATGTCTTCATCACTTGCAAGCATTTTTTAAAATCTGGATATGGCATTTTAGAAACAATTATTTATTAAAATCAAAACAATTTTGAGTCACAAAAAGCTTTTAAAAAACAATTATTATTCAATGTTGATAAAATAATAATTAACAAAATTATATATTAAGAAACAGAACACCAATGTACAAATTACTAAGCATAATAATCTTAGTTTGAAATTAACTAACCCCGATGCCCTTGCAGTTACTATCCTTTCTTATTCTTTTTGTTTTAGTTTTTTCTTTATTCCATTCTGGTGCATAAACGAGTTTTCTGGATTAGTTTCACCAAAAAAAAAATACTTATAATGACTTCTTGAAAAGACCTATTTGTCTATTGTATCCCAAACTGCCATCTTTTTAACTTGAGCAAGGGCCATTGTGTGTCAATTCTCACAAAAGGTAAAATTTATCCTCTCTGAAATTTCTTAAAATTTTGTATAAACCTTCAGTATCTTGTATGATAAACATCTGCAAAATTTTAGTTAAATTGATTTAAAAACCATAAAGTTATTAAGCATTTTTTTATGGGGTTAACTTACAAGGTACCAATTGTTTATTTTTGAACATGTTTAAAGCCTTATTACTTTCAAAAAAGGTCATGTGCATTTAAAGATGGCCAATTCTGGCTTTTGCAACAAATCTTCGGAAATTTTAAAAAGCTTGCCAAATTTTTTTTTTCAATATTTTTGGCTTAAATTTGGAGGAAATGTTGTTGATAGGATTTTGTATGATCATAATCTAAAAAATTTCAACCCAAAATAAGAAAATTTTTAGAGATATTTAAAGCTAAACATGGTACAAAACAAAAAAAAATGTATATGCCTTGGTTACCCATGATTACAATGAAAATTTACCATAAGATTTTGTCCACATATTTACTATAGTATGACATAATTTGTTCTGTATAATGGTTCAATTAAGCAATAATTGACATTACATTACAGAAGTACATATTTATTTTAAGATGGCCAATAAAATAGAGATTTTTTTTCAATAAACTAGTTTTATCAACCAATGCAATAAGAAAATATTTAATACCAACTAAAAAAAGTAAAAAAATCTCAGCCAGTAACACAGTTCTCATCAGTGTAAAGCAAAAAATTATGGTAACTATATTTGAAGGTTAACTAAGTCACATACAGGGTACTCCGGTTGCATTAAACAAAATTGTTTAAATCAGTTTATTTTAGCTATTCCTGTTCTTCTGACTGTAACTATTAACGTTACTTTACTTTTTTGAACTACTGTTACTGTGTTTCTATTTTCTTAATTCAATGTTAATTTTTAGTCAGTTTGAAAACAATTAAGTTATTAATATTTTATGCTGTTTTTCATCATTATAATTTATTTTTTTTTTACTAATAGGACAACTTTGGAGGCGTTACTCAAGGTACTGTAATCCTAAAACCTATTATATTTGTTGTTAAAACAATTTAGTAAAGTATAGAATAATCCATTTCGAATGTTAGATCCGATTCTAACCTACAATAAAAGGCAGTTTGGATTAGTGATGTCACGGATACAAAATTTTGTGTCCGCAGCCCGCAAGTATTTTTTATTTGTAACACCGTACTGCACCGCAAAATTGTTACCAAAAACTTACACTGCACCGTGCTGCACCGCAAATCATATATTTAAATAGAAAATTTTTAGACATCTTTTCCTTTTTCTAAAACGGTGTTTGTTTAAACAATAATCACTGTTGTAGTCATCAAAGTAAGCACTTTATATTTCAGATTCAGCAATTCAATTGCTATTGGCATAATCTTGTTATATCATTGGAAGCACTTTAAGCACATTACTCTGCTTGGCATCCCACCAAGAGCCATAATTCAGTAATGTCTTTATAGCTAAAAAACAAATAAAAAATTTCAACCCAAAACAGCAATATCTTGGCATCTTCAATAGCTGATAGGAATAATTGGGGTCTTTTCAAGAAGTCACCATATGCAATTTTTGTTTGTGAAACTAACTCAAAATCCTTATTGGATACTATTGCTTCTTGAAAGGCCTTTTTTTCTTTTAGTTTTCCTTTTTATTCTATTATGGTGCTGAATGGGGATTCCAGGTAAGTTTTATTAAAAAAAATTGCTTACAGTGACTTCTTAAAGAGAGCCAATAATTAGTATTATGCCCCTTATGTTCTTAGTATAATGCCCCTCAATGTTTTCTTGCAAGTTAAAAAGATATATAGAGAAAATATAATTATCTCTTTTTTTGCAAAAACAAACCTTGCTTACTATCAAGTTTGTTTTTTTTTAATGTTTTTTGCTTGGAATTTGAAAAAGTAATTACTTGAACGTATTGCATAAATTACTTAGTTTTTTAACCATAAAACCTTACCAAAACCCTTGATATGCATTTGTGGTCAAAGCAATAGTTGTTGTCATGCTAAGCTATTTTTTTACAGTATATCAAATCCTCACAAATAACCTTTATTAAACTATATTCAATAAATATATTCAATTTAAGGTGTAGGTAACTACTATTAAAAATTACATTCTTAAAGAAATCATGAAAAATTAAATATAAGTAAATTAAATCATTAATAAGTTCAGTTAAGATCAATTTTTATTCAATTCATTTGATTTTAAATAATGTTACCAAACTAACCATTGTAGCTAAATAGACTTTTCAAAGTTAAGTCTGGTAATGTTTTGTTAAAGCATGTTGCATAATATTTTAATATGCAATTGCAACATGAAGAGAAAACAATATAATTTTAATGCATTTATACAAATCTTTTTTTTGCAAAAGGTCTTTATTTCTTCACTTTCTTAGACAAAAATAAGTCCTCAACTGTCATATAAGATTAACAACTGAATTACAAACTCATTTTTTGCAGTTTGTACACATCTATTAATGGTGCTTCAGCTTTTACATTTTTTCAAGGTATTTTGCCAAATGCAATACGTTAACACTGTGGTGTATGTATTTTAAACTATTTTAACAGTTTCTAACATGTTGCTTTATCTCCATAATTGGTTTATCTCCATTAACACATTTTGTATAACTCCAAATTTAAATTGGCTTTTGTTAAATCAATTGAATTAAGTCTACTTATTTTTAACCTTTTTGTAATATATAAAGACTGCTTTAAGCCTTTAAGCTTTGTCCTAACTATGCTGAGAATAATATAATAGTACTTTTTAATGCTCTACTGAAATCATAATTTACATAGTAGCATAGATGTAAAATTTAAAAAGTATAAAGATATTGAGACACCACCAGAAAGACTTTGAAAAACTCGTTTAAAAAAATACTTGCTACGGAGTACTTTTCAGTTAAATTTTAAAAAAAATTGAGAAATATCTACAAGTTGTTAAAATTAATTATTGAAATCTAATTACTTGTTAATGGTTGGCAATTTCAATTCTACATTGAGAGGATTTTCAAAAACTCATTCTACAATTTTATGTCTGATCTTATAATCTTTTTTGTTTTGCTTAAATTAGTACTTCCCATATAAAAAACAATGGCTTTAAAGTTTTGGGTGCTTTTTTACCAAGTAATACAGTAGGATATTTTGTAAAGAAGGTTTATTAGGCAAAGTAACAATAGTTGGTTTTCATTCATTATTAGCCGAGTTTAGCTCATTACCTTTTAAATTTTGGGAAATCCCCAAAGCCCGCGAGGTTAGTAACGGCTAACAGTAAACAAAACCCTAATAAATGATATGAAAAAAGCTAAGACTTTGTTTTGGTATTGAATAATCGGCTAAAAGGTATAAAATAATGCAAATGTCAAGTTGGTTAAAAAAGTGGGGAAGCTTCACATACTGTAATTCAAGTTTATTATCAAAATTCACATTGCTTAGGCCTGGTCTACACTAGGCGTAGAAACTTTAGCTTACGCTGAGCGTAGGCGTAGAAAGCATCTACACTATTGCTTCTAATAAGTTAAGCGTAAGCGTAAACAGCATTTACAACTATTGTGTTTCTTGTCTATAGAATCAAAAAATATGGCATACGTGTCTTGTCGAAGAAAAAGATTACGTCTCAGTTTAATACTAGTACTTTTATATCATAGAAGTAAACAACTTAAAAAATGTTCAAAAAGAAAGTTTTGGGTTCATCCAATTTTGCAAAAAAGACAACAAGGAGAAGGTAAGATGTTTTTGAGTCTCCTCAAGAAGTCACCCCAAGCGATTTTTTTCGGTGAAACCAACCTAAAATCCCCCTTTTAGTACCAGGATGGAATAATGAAGAAACCAAGAGAAAAAGAATCTCTCAAGAAGCAATAATAATAACAGGGGGACTTGGGTTAATTTTACAAACAAAGATCGCTTACGGTGTCTTCTTGAAAAGACCCGATTTTTGTAAGCTAAGCTACATTAATTAATAAACAGCTTTATTGTATCGTGTAACTTAAATTTATCCAGTTTATTTAAATTTTCGCACAGTAATTTTTTTGTTTCTTGGTAAGCCATTTGTAAATAAGCATATCCATGTGCTTAGGTGAATATCATCGCCTTGTGAAAGATATGAGAGAGTTAAGACGGAGCTATTTCTTTTCGTCTTTTAGAATGACTCCATCAATATTTGATAAACTATTAAAAAAAGTGCATTCAAAAATAAAAAAACAAAAAACCAAACTTCGCAGCCCTATCCCGACTGCAGAAAGACTCGCAGTAACTTTGAGGTAAGTGGCAATTCGAACATTTTTTTAATGTCCTATGCCAACACAATGAAAGCTTCTTAACCCATATTTGCCCATGGTGATGGTGGTGGTTTTACCCGACCAATTCCTAGGGATGGGGGCGCGGATCAATTCCGCGGAATCCCAATAGTCGGGCGACTCCCCACGGACGGGACCAGAGGTCCAGAAGAGAAGGGGTGTGGCCGAAAATGGCCCGACGCAGAGGGTCGAGTACAGGGCAGTCAAGCACGAGATGTGAAAGGTCCTGTGGTTCAGAACCACAGTTGCTGCATAAAGGAGTCTCGGCTCGACCAATCCTGTGGAGATAAGAGTTAAGGAGAGTGCTGTGCCCGTTGCAGTGTAAAAGGGAGAGAGCACAGCAAGCGGAGCGAGGGAGAGTAAGCTCCTCGGGAGATACTGAAGGGATTTGGTGTTGAAAGAAACCAGATTGGACACTGCATCTCCAACTGGTGTAGAGGGATAGTCGTTGGGAGGAGATAAGGGGTGCGAGGGACACTGATATACTGGAGGGATCGAGAGAGGCACCGGCTTTAGCTAGAGAGTCAGCTAAGTCGTTTCCTGGGAGGGAAGAGTGATCAGGTATCCATTGTAGATGGACAACCTTGGATTGAGATAGATAGTTAAGAAGAGATTGAGTATTGGATAGGGATTTGGGGGTTAAATATGGTAGGGGGCAGAGAGAGTTGATAGGACAGATAAAGAGTCGGAAAAGAAGGTGATAGATTCAAAATTATATGTCATGGAGTGAGAGATACACCACTCAAGAGCATGTAGGATAGCGAAGGTTTCACCACTATAACTGGTAGCCCAGAGACCAGTCGAGAAGGAGAGCGAGGTAGCAGTGACACACTTTGTACACTTGATGTGTATCCCTGCACCACCCTGTCCCAGCCCGCCAGATACCGAACCGTCAATCCAGGCAGAGATATCGCTGTGAGATAGAGTGGAAAGATGGGTGGTAGCTGCAGTGTTGCGAAGGGAGGGGGGGTCATTGCGAGAGCATGGGGATGAGAGGTGGAGTGAGATTGTGTAATTAGATGGGGCAGACCACGGGGGTTTAGGAGGGCAGAGGATTAGTGGTTCACGGGCAAGATGTAGGTTAGGGGTAAGGTTATGTGATCTGGAGAAGGATCTCCATGAGCTCTTCTTGAGACGTGTACGGGGGTTAGCACTCGCAAGAGAGGCTATGGGAAAGGTGGGGGGTAGACGGAGGGCTTGTTCAAAGAAGGAGAGGGATTGGTGGCTGAGGGTGACTCGTAGTGGAGGTAGAAGTGCTTCTATATGAAGTAGCGGAATGGGAGTGGACGATAGACAACCTGTGATTACTCTACAGGAAGATCTATGCATCCTCTCCACGGATGTGATGTGAGTAGGAGATGAGAAGGGAATATTTGCCCATCGTCCTTTTAAAAGGATGCTTAAACTTTTTACAATTTCAACAAGCCAGGTTAATATTATTGAATAAATAAAAGTACTTGAAAAACTAGACACTTTCCCGTTTCTAAATCACTGAATTTAGTTTATCTTTGATTTGCTATGTTAGTCTTAACAAAGAAGTAAATATCAAGAATTTACAAATTTGAAAAATGGCCAAAGCATTTTTTTTATATGTGTGTACATTAATGGGTTAAGTTCGTAACGTTGGTTTTTTATAAAAGTTCGGGCCCACAATTTTTGTGTTAAATACAGGTTTCTTGCTACTGGAGACAGCTATTTCACAATTGCGGCATCATACAGATTGAGTAGATCAATTGTTGCTAAAATCATTCCAGAAACTTGCAATGCTTTTTGGGATGTTTTGAAAGACGAGTTTATGTCAATACCAACAAGATCTACATGGGAAAAAATAGCTGCTGATTATGATTATTTTTGGCAGTTTCCGAATTGTGTTGGTAGCATTGATGGAAAGCATGTGACAATGCAGGCTCCAAAAAACGCTGGGTCTCTCTATTACAATTATAAAAAACAACATAGCTTAATCTTGCTGGCAGTTGTAGATGCACAATACAACTTTGTTGCGGTGGATATAGGAGGTTATGGAAAGCAGAGTGATGGGAGTGTGTTTTCTAATTCAGCAATTGGGAGACTTTTGAAGTCCCAAAATCTGGATTTGCCTGTAAACGAGCCTTTAAGCCGTTCCATGCGGAAGACGAGAATTCTCGTCTTCGGCAATTGCTATCTCCCTGCGGAAAACGAGAATTCTTGCTTTGCAGTCGCATTTTTTCATTGCGCAAGTTTTTTTTATTGTATTCTATGTAGAAAGCACTTTAACAGCTTAACAGACACAATTTGAAAGTTTCCCGTGTTGCTTTGTTTTTAAAGCTGTAAAGTAACTCGGAACGGTTTGTGAAAATTTAATTCCGCAGTTAACGGGTTAAGAGGAACCAAAGACCCTGCACTTCCATTTGTATTAGTAGGTGACGAAGCGTTTCCATTGCTCGAAAATTTAATGCGGCCTTATCCTGGTGATTGTTCAACAGAAGAAAAACGAGTGTTTAATTATCTTCTGTCTAGAGCCAGACGGGTTGTAGAAAGTGCGTTTGGCATATTAGTTTCTCGATTTCGATGTTTTCGTCGACCTCTTTTATTACAACCTAAAAATGCAATAGCAATTATTAAAGGAGCAGTTGTATTGCACAACTTTTTACGAAAGGAGATTGGAATTCAATATGTAAATGTGGAAAACATAAATTCTCAAAATGGCGATGACAAAATACCCCGAGAAAAAAAGCAAACAAATCCTCCAACAAACGTGCAAATGCTACCCCTGAAACGAGTTGGAAGACGACATACAACAAATGCAACGGCCATTCGCGAACAATTTAAAAATTACTTTGTAAGTAAGCCTGGAGCAGTGCCCTGGCAAAGTAATGTTGTAAATCGTGTGCAATAAAACTTTTTCGCTATTTTTGTTTGTAAACCTAATTTTTAGCACGAGTAATTGGTTAGTGAGAATTTGAAAAACATGCAATTTATTAATATTTATAAGCAAAAGGATTAACACACTACGAGTCACAGTCAAAAAACAATGAAAATTTTCAAAACGCACTGAACACAAGCACAGAAATAAAAAGTTGTCAAATATAGGAATTATTATTTCAATTTAATTACAAATACAAGGGTATATTCAAAAATTATTAACATTATAGGTCTAGAGTTAATTTGGGCGCAAAAAATACATTTGAAATCGCTCTAAGTAGGATGTGTTTTTTGTACAACTATTTTTGGTCAATAACAACCAAAAACAATCACAAATTACGGAGCATAAAATTTGGAGCGCTTATATAATAACAGCAATGTTTTTGTAGACCACTCTATACCGTGAGATTTTTAAAGTCATATGGTCTCAGAGCGGAAAAAGTATTAGTTAAAAAATGAAATACAATAGAAAAAATAAAAGTATACCAAAAAATAAAAACAACAACAAACAACAAAAACAAAAGACAAGTTGTACACACTATTTTGAAGAAAAAATAATAAAATACCTATGCTGACAATGTTATATAATACTTCCCAAATATCTCATTAACAATAAAAAAAAAAAGAGGTAAAAAACTTTGCAAATATCAGCTTCAATATGACAAAAAAAGGTAAAAATACATCACAAATATTAAAAGAGGTAAAGATTAATTTGTTTACATTTCAGAAGCAGTTCTAAAATAATAAGTCTTTAAATTTTTCTTAAGTACATTTAGATGATTACAAGAACGTAAATCTATCGGCAGGGAATTCCAAATTACATACATCTTACAAGAAATACGGTAGTTTTTTTAATGTGATGTCCAGTATTAATTGTATGGTCATTTTCTGATCTGAGATTTTTACGAAAAGGTTTGTACATATAAAACAGGTCGGAAAAATATTTTGGTGCTTTTTCGGACGAACTAATCCAAAAATAAAAAGTAAAGCCAATAAATTTTAAAACATTGTTTATTTAGGACGTTTCGGAATTATAACTCATTCCATCATCAATTGCAGTTGATGATGGAATCATGAATTCTGGACGTTTCAGAATTAAAAATAAGCAAAAGTAATTTCATTTTCAAAAAAATATCAACATAAAAGTAACTTCGATTTTGGACTAGAATTACATATTAAAGCTTTAAAAATTGTTTCTAACCAATGACATACATTATGTTGATTCCAAGATTTTATTAAACTATGTTTGATGTTACAATTTTTACAGTTATTTTATATTGAGATGCAATAATTACAAGTATTATCTGTTTATTTCATATTTGAATATATGTATCATTTTTCTTATATTAATAAATGTTTTTTGAATTAGTCATTTGTTCTCCTTGGACTAGGGTTGCCAACTTTGTGTTTAACCATTCCGGGACACCTTAATGCTTAGAATTTGAAAACTGATGCAACAAAAGCTTACGACACACAAATGACATCAAAAGCAACAGTGCGTGCTGCGCGTAATAGAGTGATAATCGAGCAGCGTTATTAACCAACTCCCAGCCTCTAAATAATTTTATCATAATCAAAGAAACGTGTGAAATAGTGAATCTTTGAAGCATAAATGCAAAAACACTAAAACAGAAAAAATGTACTCCATTTGTTCTAACTCTAACAAAAAACAAGGGGCGGTATACCGCTCAACTTTTGTTGCACTTAACGCAATGCGTTAACTTTGTTTGTTATTATCTCTATGATGCGTTGAGCGCGACAAAAAAATTGAGCAGTATGCCGCCCAAGAAGTTGTAAGAACTCTAACAAAAAATCAGTCCTGGCATTTAAATTTGTATTTTTTTTGTGATTTCGCCGCTTTAAGAAGATCTTTGTCTTTGCTGATGAAGTCATAAAACTCATTGCATGACATATGAAAGTTCATTTTCATCATCAGTTCAGCTTTGACGAGGTTAAAGTTTAGTTTGTTTCTACTGTTGGTCCAAAGCGCATTCATAATACTGAACACTCTTTCACAATTCGCGTTTGACACTGGAATTGACAGGACAAATGACACAAGACGTAACAGTTGTGTATCGTCTGGCTGCTGAGTGGCAAAGAACTTCACCCATCTGCTTGAAACGTCACCAGTTAATCGTGAAAGTTCACTACGAACCTTTCTCAGCGCACACAGTTCTTCATACAATTTATCGCAGTCGATACTTATGCCCACGCGTTCAACAAGTGATAACAAGCTTGACCATTCAATGTCATTATCAAGAGCAAGTGGAGCTATGTCCTTAAAAAACGAATGCTCATAATCATACCATTTATGTAAGTATGACAAACTGCGTTGAAAAAACTGGTCAACTTCTCGGGTAAATTTTTGCTTGTCAGAGAAATTGACTTTGACAGACTGAAGAAGTTCTGTAGCATTACTTCCATAAAACTTGTCTGCACGTCGCTGCTGTAACATTTCCCCAACATTCACCATTATTCCATGCAGTTCTGTGGCAGTAGTGGCATTTGATTCGAGCCGTTTAATGGCTTTTTCAAAAATACTCAGTACATTATGTACAAAATTTAAAATACAATGTGGCAGAATGCTAAGGCTTTCTTCACAAGAAAACCCTCTCCATATAATGTCAGCGACATTGTCTTCTTCTTGCGATATAAAATATGATTTCAGCGCTGGCCAACACAATAGCAGTCTGTAGATAGCAGGTAGTAGACTCAGCCACCTGGTAGGTACATGTCTTAATAACTCTTTATATTCTACATCGACGAAATCACAAAAGTCTCTGAGAGCTTCAGATTTCTTTGCCGATGATGAAAACGAATTATAAGTCTTAATAACAAATGATTCCACATCAAAGGAAAAAGCCTTTAAAGCGTATTTCACACAGTTGTTGAGAACATGGCAATTGCAATTCGCCTGTACAATATGCGAATTAATTAATTTTAGTTTCTGTTAAACTGAAGAATGTTTACCGTAATTAACTGAGGCATTATCGGCACTGTATGACGAAACTGAAGATAGACTAAGGTTATTTTTTTCGATAACACTCAATATGCGATGAGCAATCGCTTCCGAAGATTCATTACTATCATTGTACAAGTCTAATACAGCATCAACAACACCACAGGTTTTGGAAAAATATCGAACAACTATAGGGTACAATTTTTTGTTGCCTTTATTTGAAGCATCAGTTCCGATGCTGAAAAAGAACACATTTTTCAAATCTTTAATGCACATTTCCTGCGCTTTGGGCCCCAAAACACTTTCTAAATAGCTGCCTGCCTTAGTGCGGCCACATGATAACTTGGAAGCTACCGCAGAGTCAGGACACAGTTTTTTGAGTAGTTTATTGCCACAGTCTTGACTGGCATAGCTATGATGATGAATAACGCCATGATAAGTAGAAACCAGTTCGGCCAAAATCACAAGCTGTTCTTCGTTACTGTTTGTCTTAACAAAAAACGCAGACAATGTCGTGTTTTCTTTCTGCAAAGTTATATTCCTTTTGTGTTTTTGTGATTTAGCATGGCTAGAAACTGCGAATTTACCGTCATACTTAACAGAAAAGGACTGTCGGCAGAGAGTGCAGTTTCCAGTAAAATCATCAACTTTAGATAGCCATGACATGCCTTCTTCTTTTAACCATTCTGAACGGAAAACACAATATCGTTTGGCAAGTTTCACTTTCTTTTTTGGCGGAGTTTGTGCCAATGTGTCCTCATCATTACTTTCTGCACTAGGATCACTTAGTTCAACTAACTCGGTTTGTGAAGATGACATGGGCTTATAAATTTTATAAAAAATAATGAAGAACTTCCAGAACACCTGTAAAGCAAAAAAAAAGATAAATCTTTGGTATCGTTCACTGCAACAGTGAGTTAAGGGTGATTTCCATTAGTAAATTTTTATTTAAATTTTCTGCCAAAAGTTTATGTTAAAATTTGTAGCCTAATCTTCTTTACGGAAATATAATAATCAATGAACTCTGGTTAAGACTAAGACAAATAGTTGTCAGCAAGGCGTCCTATTAGAAGGCCATATAAGCCTGAAAACTGAATGAACAATGAAAACCTGCTCATAAAAAAGCCTCACACTAACAGTGCAATATAGGCCTATAAACTAAATAGGCCAATTAACTAACTTTATACAAACTAATCAATCTAGTCATATCTTCACCTTTACTTTTAAACTGCCCTCTTTACTTGCCTTTGACGCTTACAGCTACAAAACCGTTTTAAAATGTACCTGCGTTTTTTTCAATCGATAAACGAAGTCGAATGATCGTCTCAAATTAAGGTGACTAGTGATTTATCCTCCATTTGCAATTGTTTAACTTATTTGATTGTTATGTCATCAGGACGTCACAGTTGACGAAACGTCTTGTCCACAACATTACTTTCAACTCATTCTTATTTGATTGACGCATACAGAATGATGTGAACTGCTTTTATTTACAAAAATATTCGCGTGAATTACATCCGTTTTCAGTTTTGAACGAAGCCGACATGCTTGCGGGGCCTTTTATGTTAGAACGCTTTGGTTGTCAGTAAATTCCGGGACAGACGTGGCCCGGTCCGGGACACGGGACGCCAGACGTCAATTCCGGGACTGTCCCGGGCATTCCGGGACGGTTGGCAACCCTACCTTGGACTTGTAATGAACTTTTTTAAATAACATTTAATGATTAATAGAATAAACATATTAACAATTAAAAGAAAAAAAATTTTGTTAGTTTAACAATGAAATTAAGAAATCAAAGGTTAAATAAATTTCTATTTATAAAGTTTCTTTTTTCTTAAATTATTTTTTTATTTTCAGTATTTGTTATAAGAATGAAAGATACTTTTTTTGCTCTCTGCCAAAAAAACGTTAGACAACATTTTATATAATCATTTCTCCAAGCTTTTTTTATTGAAATCGCATTGGAAATTTGAGCTTTCTTGAATAGAAAACCAACAATATTCTTCTCCATCATAAGACATATAGCTTAACTTTTGCCTAAATTCCAGTGTTTTGTTTTATTTTTTAATTGAAATGTTTTGCTTTGTATGATGTCTATTTTTATTTTTTTACTTATCTCTATATTTATCCTCCTGACTTGCAGGAAAGCAATGGAGCCACTACTACATAGGGTAAGCAATTACTCCGACCTGCTTTTAGAGATGCCATGATATTGCTGTCTGTTTGTAATTTAATAGAGATATGATTGAAATTTAGAACTGCTTGCCAAGACCACCAAGCAGGGGAAAGTGGCGTGAAGTGTCTTTATTAAGGACACAACAGGTTGGTGTGAGTAGGTTTTGCACTGCGACAGTGTTGATCATAAGCATTGCACTTTAACCATTTGACCATGCTGCTGACTATGTATATTCCTGCACTATACTGTTGTGCCTGATTTCTTTATATAGGTACTCTTTGTATATATTATGGTATGTGGTGTATCCTAAGCTTCAGTAATCATAAGGTGCCCTTTAGACAGATGTCAACATATGACATGTTGTGAACAATTTCAAGCAATATATAAATTACTCAATTATTATTATTATTATTATTAGATGGAATTTTGGATCTCTTTTACTATCGGCCATCATTTTCATTTTTAAAATTTTTTTCTCACTCCGTTCTCACTTTATTCTCACTCACTTTTCTCCTTTTTTAAGTAAATAGCAAAAAGTGATGTTTTTTACCACTTTATTTTAAATTTGTAAACATGAACAACTTGATTTTAAACCAAAATATTCACTTTATACAGTATTTAAGTTTTGATTTGTGCGATGACTTAAAGTAAAAGAGATATTAATTGATCATAAAACCAAGCCAAGCTTTGTAAAAAAAACTACCTCAAACATTTTGTTTATATTTTTTATCACATCATCATCATCATCATCATTTTTAGGGAAAAGATTGGGAAACATTGCAGTTTAAGGAAAAACATTGAATTAGCTCAGTATATTTTCCTTTGCCTGCTTGTGCTTTTGGGGTTGCGGGGGCAGCAGTTCAAGTTGGGATCTCCAAGTATCCTGGTATCCAAATATCTGAAACTAGAAGCAATTTTGCTGGTGGAATTCCAAGATGTGACCATGCCAGGTCTTCAACATAATTCTGCCAATGAATTCTGGGTCACCCTCTAGGACTTTTGCCACTCGAAAGAGCATCCATTAGTTAGTTTGCTGTTTGCTTGTGGGACATTCATGTCACATGGCCATACCAGTAGCAGCAGTTGGATATTGTGAGATTCACTAATGTCAGTGCTTTTAACCTTGTCAAGTAAAGATAAACCTTACTCCATACAAAATCTCTTTGTTTTCATGCCATTAAAACAAACACAGACTTCTGACTGTTGATACAATGATTTGATAGCAGCTAAAGCTGACCTCTTATGTTATACTACAGCAGTACTGCCTACAACTTGTCTCTTAGGACACAGTCATATGCTTTTTCAAGGTCTACAGAGCATGTATACACCTCTTTGGCATATTCCCATGATTTCTAAAAAAGTTGCTGAAGGGCAAAGATCTGGTCTATGGTGGATCTGCAAGGGCAAAATCTGCATTGTGCATCCTGAAGTTGAGGTTAGACTATTTTGTGGCATCTCTTTTCAAGACACTTTGCATAGACCTTTCCAGGAAGACTTAATAAAGAAATATCCCTTTTTAAATATTTCTTATCACTTCATTTTAAATTAGCAAACATGAAAAACTTGATTTTAAACTAAAATATTCACTTTAAATGGTGTTTTAGTTTTGGTTTGTGCGATGACTTAGAATACAAGAGATATTAAATATTAAATGGTTGTACGACCAACTAAAATCAAGAGATACTCTAAGCCGTTGCACAAATCAAAGCTAAAAAACCATGTAAAATGAATATTTTGGTTTAAAATCAAGTTGTCTGTGTTTACACATTTAAAATAAAGTGATAAGAAATATAAACAAGATGTTTGAGGTATTTTTTACAAAGCTTAGCTTGGTTGTATGACCAATTAACATCTCTTATTTTTTTATTTATTTATTTTAACTCTATTTTTATTCTCCTGACCTGCAGGAAAGCGATGGAGGTGCTAATACATAAGGTAAGCAGTTACCCTGACCTGCTTCCGGAGATGCCAAGATATTGCTGTCTGCTTGTAATTTAATAGAGATATGACTGTAATTTAGAAATGCTTGCCAAACCACCAAACAGGGGGAAAGTGCTGTGAAGTGTCTTTGCCAAGGACACAACAGAATGACATGAGTTAGTTTTGAACTGAGACCATGTTAATCATAAGCACGGTGATTTAACCACTCGACCACACTGCCAATTTTACTCTAAATTGTCATACAAACCAAAACTAAAAACCATTTAAAATGAATATTTTGGTTTAAAATCATGTTGTCCATGTTTACAAATTTAAATAAAGTGGTGAAAAACATCATTTTTTGCTATGTACTTAAAAGAGAAAAGTGAGTGAGAATAAAGAAGATGAGAGAAAAAAGAAAGTTATAAAAATGAAATTGATGGCCAATAGTAAAAGAGATCCAAAATTGGTTATGGCAAGCTGTTACAAAGCTTATGGTCAGAAAAAAATTTGGTCGTTTTTGTTACATTTGACTTTTTTCAACAGTCTGTTTAGCCTTTTTTAAAAACTTGATCTGGCAACCCTGATAATAAGTAACTATGAAGATGACGCAAGCATTTTTCCCAGGGTATGTGACAATTTGGCAGCAAGCCAATTCAGCAGGAAAATAAATAAACATGATTTATCTTCACTAGCGTTAAGCAACAGCAAAAAAATTTTGTTATGTCACAAAGGCAACTGAAAAGGCAATTTCAAATGTTCAGCTGATAAAAGCGAAAATTTTAATTTAAAGTTGTTAAATGCGTAAAATTTAGCAATGTTTCTAGCCCAATATTTATCTATTTAAATTTACAATAGCTTAATTTTGAATATTTAAATTAAAAAAGGTACTTTACATTAGAAAAAAACTTTACACATTGAAATTTAATCAAACACGATTTGTAACTGCCTTATATACTATTTTGTAAGCTTTGCTATTTGGCTTTATCACTAATCTTCTGTTTTGATTCTTGACAATTTTAATCACTGCTGTAATTGCTGTAATTTTTTTTGTTTTAAGTTCTTTTGCCGACTTTTTATTGCGTTGTTAAGCTTTACTTTTGTATTTGTTTTTCAAATTTTGTATTGCTTTCTGACAAGCCCTATAAACGAAACAAACTGTTGGAACTAAAAAAAAAAATAGTTAAAATAAAACTGTTTATGCATGCCGAACAGAATAGATTTGTTTTGATATAGTAAAATGCTCATTATGACATCATAACTTCATACGCTTGTAAAACTTCAAACCTGTTGTTTTTGTAGTAAGCTACATTATTGTACTTCTTTGTTAAAGATGTATGTTAAATGACTATGATTCGAAAATTTAACTATTCAAGTACCTTTTTTAATTTAAATA
Organism: Diplosoma virens; assembly: GCA_963680785.1. Taxonomy (NCBI): domain Eukaryota; kingdom Metazoa; phylum Chordata; class Ascidiacea; order Aplousobranchia; family Didemnidae; genus Diplosoma; species Diplosoma virens. The sequence continues at coordinate 44,451,883 of OY796885.1, read as the reverse complement.
TTTGAAATTAAGCTATAGTAAATTTAAATAGATAAATATTGGGCTAGAAACATCACTAAATTTAACACATTTAACAACTTTAAATTAAAATTGTTGCTCTTCTCAGATGAACATTTGCAATTGCCTTTTCAATTGCCTTTGTGACATAACAAAACTTTTTTGCTGTCGCTTCAACACTAGTGAAGATAAATCATTTTTATTTATTTTCCTGCCAAATTGGCTTGCTGCCAAATTGGCTCACCGACAAATTGGCTTGCCGACAAATTGACTTGTCGATAAATTTGCTCTGCCAAATTGTCTTGCTTCATTTTTCCTATTGCAAATAGTAGCTAGTTTAAAACACAATTTAATGCATTGTAAGAATTCAAAATATAGTATAGTTTTTTGTGCCATACAGTGTCAAATGCTTTGAAAATGTTTGTATAAACAACATTTTCATTTTATGGATGGGTGTTATGATAGGGGTATTATTATATTGAGTTTCTTTAAGAAATGACTGTAAGCAGTTTTTTTTTTTGGTGAAACTAACCTGGATTTTCTCAACAGCTCTAGTTTGAAATAAAAAAGAAAAAGATTTCCAAAAGCAATGGTAACCACAGGAACATCCGGGTTAATTTTATGAACAAAAGTCACTTACAATGATTTTTTGAAGAGTACCATTATATCTTACATAAAGCGAGATTAAAGAGATGAGTTAATATTTGCAATATGGATTACCTTTAGATTATTTTCAATTTTCAATGATTTTCAATTCTAGATAAAATTCTTTCATAGCAATATTAGAAAAACATCTGTATTGTTTTTAATTTTTAAATTATGTCTCAACATCAATTGCAATATACTAAAATAATGCACTCATTGGTTGTGTGGAGTGTTGTTCTTATTACTGTAGACCTATATTTCTCTCTAGACAATTGTTTTTACCATACTTCAAGAAATAAATCTTGTTGTTACCTAACAGTTCAGCTATTGGTTGCTCAGCTAAAAATAAGTTTATAATGATGATTTGTCTTATAAGCATTGAAGGAGATGATGAAGAAAAAAAGACTTGTAAAGGATAGAAAAAAGCTTTTGAGCAATGACAGTTTGATAAAGCTTGGTTCAAAAATTAAACAAACATTTTTTATTATATATTTAAGTCGTAACTAAATAGTTTTTATAGTTTTTAAATTTGAATCATATTTAAATTAAATCTATCTTATTGCAGTATGTTTTTTTTTTATAAGAAGTCAAAAGCTGTAAAATTATTTTACTTAGTGGCCTTGTTAAGTTCAGGTATTTATTTCAACAGAATATTAAATTTTTAATTTAAAAATAATATTTGTTTCTGATTATTTTGATTTGTGATGTCTGCTGCAGATTTAGTGAAATTTTACAAATCTAAAGACTTTGATGCTCTTGAGTTATCATTAAAAAAGATGTCAGAAGAATCATTGATAAACATAATAGATCAATTTGTTATACCAGAAATGAATGATTTTGGTTTGTTAGTCCTCAAAGCTATTTTACATGGATCTCAGCACAATAGAAATAAAGTTATAGTTGAACTTTATAAAAAAGCTAATATTGCTCTTCAATCAAAAGATTTTAATCAAGATATTTTATCTGATACAATATATGTTTTAAACAATGAAATGAATGGACTTGATTCAAAATCTTCAACTGATTTATGCCAAACATTAGTTGATATTATAAAAGACAACACAATTGGACTTCAATATTCATTAAAGTTATTTCAAAAAATAATAGATATTTTACCACAGCACTTGACTGTATGTTATAACAAGCAGATTATTTCTGGTGTTGAATTTAGAAAGAATATTGTTGAAGATATTTGTTCATATAAATGGCAAAATAATTCTCGAATTCATTTTATCACAATGTTTGTAGACCTTAATTTAAGTAATCTCGAAACTGATATCGTTATTAAAAAGTTTCTTTTTGAGCTTGAACACACTGTATTATCTGAACTTCCTTTGATTGTTTTTCAATTACTTATTTTTGCTAGTAAATGCAATAAAGCACAGATGATTGTTGAAGGGATTATATGTCATGTCAACAAGCTAACTAATGCTAATAATTGTGAAAATATTCAAGATGATAATATTAATAATGATTTCTCTGATGAATCTTGTGAAATTATTGGGACTATTCTTTTATATATTGCCAATTCTTTAAAGCAAAATTTAATGCTTGGAAGAAATCTTTTAAAGATTTTTAAAACTCCAAAGACTACTTTAAATAACAAACTAGTAAGTTCATTTTTCTTTGCTGTTTCTATGTTACTTGTACAAGATGGTCGGTTTTGTGAAGATATTTTGACTTCTTTACGAATATTAATAATAAAGTCACTTCAAGATGCTCAAAAAAGAAATTCACGTAAATGTCTACAAGATCGAACTGAAAAAATGTTTGACATTAAAGATCTCTTATTTTGTGTTGCCATAAATTGTGGACGTGGTTGGTCTCTTGTTGTCAGTGGTATAGTGTCTCTTGGCTTTAGTTTGATTTCAACATTTGGCTCTAAAAAAGGTTTTTTTGGGAAAAGTTGTGGAAAAGATTTTACAAAATTTAATAATCCACAATTTAAAGCATGTAAAATTGGATCTGATCTTATTTCTATTTCGTTTAAGTCATGCAAAATTATTCGCAAAGATATTGTTAAGAAACTTGCTAAATATATCCAGGGCAACTTGAGTAATCCAGCTAATCATTATTTAAAGTTGTTAAAATCAATTGCAAAGTTATATCCTCATACTTTATTACTCTCTTCTGACCAACTCACCATTATTTTAGATGATTTACCTCATATGCATCCCAATAATGCTCAAATGTTTTTTGATGCTATTTTTCCTTTAATTAAAAGTAATTCTGACTTGAGAAATAATTTGATTTTGGTTCTTCGAAAAACCTTATCTTCAAGAGTTGAGACAACTCGCATATGCGCTCTTCAAGGATTTATAATGTTTTTGATTAATTTTCCTATTACTGAGTTTTCATCTCTATCTCAATTGTCTAGTCAGTCATCACAGTCAATTTTTTCTTCTGCAAGTTTTCATGAAAATTCACAACATTCCACTCCTAGTCCTGCTCAAAATCGTATGCTATGTATGGAAATAATTCAAGCAATTAAAAAATGTTTGAAGCAACAGTTTAATGTTCGCAAACATCTTTATGTTGGAGCCTGTGATATTGCTGTAGCAAATCCTCTTTTGTCAACTTCAATTATTGAAATTCTTTTGGATCATTTTTTAAAGTTTTATGAAGATGATGCAGATATTATACCTCCATTTTCAGTTAAATCTTGCTTTTCCAAACAAGATGAAAGTGCACAAGAACCACTTTCTTTGTTGCTAATGACCATCAGCTTGATTATGAAAAAAGCTTGTTGTATGAGTCATGATGATGAAGAGTCATCAGTAGATGAAGAATTAGTGCAAAAAGTTAAAAGCATCTTTAATTCTTTTTCTGAGCGTTTGTGTAAATGTGAACTTGATGATTTTGATTTTGCAAAAACCAGTAACAGCTCTTCAAATTTGAGTAACACAAATGCCTTAATCCTGGTATTGTCTCTTCATCAAGTTATGATTGAACATTGGATGTCTACAACTGATGATAGTGATAAAGCAATTAATTTATTTCACAGCTATAAAAGGTTCTATGATCATTGTTGTCAGCATAAACCTAACAACTTTGACAAAGCTTTAGCTGATTCAATTTCTGGTTCATCTTCACTAGCCAATCTTTCATGTGCACTTACTATTTTATTGAAAGATGACAATATTTTGTCTGATCATGAAAATTTTACAAAGCACATGATGGTTCTGCTACATAACTTTCTGCTTCACATGTGTGAACCTTCGTTTTCTTGTAAAAGAAAAAAGTTTTTGATGGATTCTGAATTTGACAATCTTGTTACAGTATCACGTTTATGCTATCATAAATTTATGACTGAAAAAAATTCTCCAGATCTTAGTTCTTTGTTGTACAATTGTCTTGAGTGTTTTCACAGTGCAACAAAAGCAGTTATGAATTTATACCAAAAAAAAGTGTTTCAGTTTTTTTCTGATGTTTGTGGTAATGATTGCATTGAATCACAAACTAATAGTTTAAGAAAACTTGTAGGTCAAATTCAGCGCTCGGTAATTACATTTATTTCAACTGGTACCCCATTGTCTTCAGATCAAAAAAAGCTATTGTCTGAACTGCTATCTCTTCTTGAGACTTTTTTATCAATTGAATTATTATTATCCAAATACAAAGATTGCAAGCAATTTGCTGATTGGAGTCAAAAACTCTGCAAAGAGTATGAAATTGAAGATACTAGTTCATCAAAACGTGCTGTTAATCTTTTTCTTTTTTCTTCACTGCATATTTCAGATCATCCTGAATTGCCATTTCGTGATTTTTGTACAGATATTCACATTATTTTGGATTCATCAGAAGAGGTCGGAAAATTAACTTCAACTTACAAAATTATTTCATCAGAAAACATTTCATTATTAATTTTAATTTTGACAAAGCATTTAAACAATGTAATAGCTGATTGTGATTGGTTATTGGCCTATGTCAAATCAAGAATTATTAAACCTGAAAATACAACAATTGTCAATGATGAAGCCTGTGAAAATCGAAGAAAAATTGAAGGTTCATTGTGTGTGCGTATTTGTACAATTGGTGTTGGTTTGTTAGATTTACTTACAGCTGATATGGAAAATGTGGCAGCAATAGAAGCTGTAATTGTGTCATCAACAACATATTTTAATTTTTTAATCCAACTTTGTAAGTATTACTTATGGCTATATGCTCAATCACTTGGAACCATTCCAACTCGCTTTGAAAAGCTTGTTTCATTTATTGGCTCAGAATTAATGAAACCAATTTATGCTTTTATAATGCATGCACAATCTACCCAAAGCAGTAAATTGTCCAAGGATGGAAAGTCAAAAAAAACAGGGTTCTGTTCTGTTGCAGGCAGGGCGAAAATTTTACGTGAAAGTAAAAGCATCTCACAGTTGGTATATTCTATTGAGCAACACGAACATCATCTTATTCTTCTTGCCAGAAAAACTAAGACTGAATTGATGAAGGATTATCATTTACCCACTTCAAGAGATTTCAGAATTCGTACAGATGTTATTCATATTAATGCCATTGATGAAGAAGCTTTGAAGGAGAAAATTAATGAAAATATGGAAGAAGAAAATCAAATAGATGATACAATTCCATCAAGCAAAAAACGTCGACTTCTCTCATAAAAATTTTTTATGATTCAGTAAAGTTTTTTATCTTATTTTTTGCTGTATATAAAAGTAATAGCTAAGTAATAATATTTTTTTTGTTTTATTTTAAATTTTGCAATGGCTTTTTTTATTATAACTTTATATTAGTGTTGGGCAGACTAAAAAAATTTTTTAAATTTTGTTTAATATCAGGCCTAATATTTTAGCAATGTTGGCCTACATTAGGTTATAATTCATTTACCATAGCTGTTCCAATCCAAAACTTTTCATCTCTAATTGCCCCCTTGTCTTTTGAGCAAGTGTGATAAAAATAATCTGAAAAAAGTATCAAAGATTTTTACCATTATCATGATTAATTGGTCTTTTATGACCCTTATAAATTTTAAAAAAGACTAAATTTATCTAGTTCATTGTGCTTTATTTTCTATGTGCTCATTCTTTTTAAAAGTACCAATCTGGCATGCAAATTTTAGGTTTAGGCCACAGTGCTTTTAACTTTTTATATAAATTTAAGTTTAAACCAACATACAAATAAATGTAGTAAATAATATCTTGTAATAGTATACTTGAAATGTAATGCTAGTTTTTTAAGAAGAATATGAATGGCAAAAAAATTCTTGTTAAATATAGGGTTTCCCCACCATTAATAAAATTGTCCTGACCAATAATCAAATCTTCCTGACTATTAGTAAAATTGTCCCGACCAATAATCAAATCTTCCTGACCAATAATAGAAAGATATATATAAAAATAAAATACTTAAATGAATTTACTTATAGGGTTTTTCAATCTAATTCGTTGTTTTTGAAATCTAATTCGTTTTAAATCAATTTCATTTTGTAAAAACTTTTATATACAATATATATATATATATATATATATATTTTTGTGTAGGGTCTCCTGATAGGTTCTATACATACATATCAGTAATATAGGGTCTCCGTATTAGATCTCCAAAAAATTAGGTCTCCATAATATATGTATAGTCTCTATAATGTACGTGTATATATAGATAGGTTCATAGACCTATCAAAGACCCTATATGAAGAGCCAATATTATATATGGAGACTGTATTATGATGACCCTATATTATGTATATATATATTAACAGATAATATAGGTTCATCATATTAGGTTTCCATAATATAGTCTCCATAATTCGGTTTTTGTAATATAGTTTCCATGATATTAGGTCTCCAAAATTAGGTCTCCATAATATAGTCTCAATAATAGATATTAGGTCTTCATCATATGGTCTCCATATATAATATTGGCTCTATGTAGGCTCTCTGATAGGTCTATGAACCTATCTATATATATATGTATACGTACATTATGGAGACTATATTATAGAAACCTAATTATGGAGACTATATATATATATTATGGAAACCTAATACGGAGACCCTGTATTATCTATATATATATATATAAGGTACAGTGCTGGCAATTCACTTTTGACAGTGCTCAATGATTGGAAGATCAGAGCAAAATTATCAAATTAAGTATAGACACTGCAGATAAAATTTATTTATTAAAATTCGCGACAGTCTGTTTCACTGTAAAAACGGCTCATCAGGCGATATTCTTATTCAAATAGAATATTCAAATATATATATAAAAATATATCTTTAGACCCTATCAGGAGACGCTATACAAATATAAATATATATATATAAAAGTTTTTACAAAACGAAATTGATTTTAAAAAAAATGAATTAGATTGCAAAAAAACGAATTAGATCAAAAAACCTTATAAATAAATTGAATTATTTAAATATTTTATTTTTATATAAATTTTTCTATTATTGCTTGGGATAGTTTTACTAATGGTTGAGAAGATTTGATTATTGGTCAGGACAATTTTACTAATGGTTGGGAACATCTGATTAATGGTTGGGAAACCCTATAAATATCAGTAGGCACAGTGGGTTTAATACACTTTACTTTTACAAAACCATAATAGAACAATACTTTTCTTTTGTTAATTAACATTTTTGAGTAGTTGCTCTTTTGTAGTATTGTGTTGGACCTCAACAACTTGTAGAGGGCTTTGTGCTGCTGATCATCTTTGGTGAGAATTATATTGAAGAAAATAGACAATGTTGTCATAGAGTCATTCAACACCTTCAATATATACATTCTTTTTACATTAAGCCATGTATAGCTTCTGTATTAATAAAAAAATTGAAATAAAGTGGATGATTTTGTGTAATAAAACTTTTGGAACCAAAAATTTACATAAATTCTTACTTGTACATAACTTTTAAAAAAGCGATTATTTTTTCCAGTGGTCTTTGAAAAGACTGTTTTCTTGAGAATTCTTTTGGCTAACTCTCTTCAGAAGAAATCATTGGCCATAAATGAAATGCAAGAAAAAGTGGTTTATATAGCGTTAGAAAACATTAAAACTATTGGTGATGCTGATCATTTAGAGAAAGAGAGCATGCAATTGGTTTGTGCTCACTTGCATGGTAAGTGAGAAAACTTCAGTCCAATGACAAATTCATGACACAATTTAATTTTAATCAAAAAGCTTTTAACAGCAAAATCTTGACTTACCGTTTTAATGTTATTGATGCTTGCAAAAACCTTAAAAATAACAAGGGCAAAGTTTTTTATATTTTATTGTTTCTTTTTTTGCTTGCAAAAGTTATATTGTTGGTCAAAAGCCCCTATAATATAATTTATTGAACTTTAAATAATTAGTGTCAAATATTGCTTCAAGTCCATTTGGCAGCACACCATCATACTACAAGCAAAGTTTGGAAAGCACTGCCCTAGACAAATTCATTCTGGCTTCCTCACTTTCTCGTCAGAAAGAATTTGCCTATGGATGTAACTTTCTTGCTTACAGTGCATGTGAATGCACAACCAATTGCATGTTCTCTTTCTCTAAACCAATCAGAGATGCTATTACTTTCAATATTCTCTAACTTTATGTAAACCACATTTTCTTGTGGTTCATCGTCGCCAGTGATTTCTTCTGATGAGAGTTGGCTAAAAAAATTCTTAAGAAAACTGTCTTTTTAAAGACTAGTGTAATTAAAAGAGTTTATGGTTTCATCAGTACCATTAACCATTTCAAAAATTTGCCATAAAATAATCAAAATGATGAGCATCTTGTGGCTATGAATCTTTGGAGTGTGTAAAAAATTTTTTTGTGTGCATCAGTGTTGTCATCACAGAATCATGAGAGGGAGGAGTTTATTTTGAGATATTATAAGTATAATTGTAGAAGTCTACAATTAAGTCTACAGTAGATTTTTTGGGAGCACCAATGTGCAAATTTGATCTACTTTACAAAATCTTTTTTTTACAATTAGAAATAAATTTTTGTGAGTATTATAAGTTGAACCAAGTTTTACTGCTTTTAATGATATAAAGTTTTAATATCTAATATCTTAAGAAAAACAAATATAATACTTGACACACTGTAGTCATAATACTCAACTAACTGTAAGAAAATTGCAGACATAATTTTTTAGTTTGCTTATAGATTGAAAACATTTTTTGTTGATATTATATTAATTCTTTATACATTAATATGCTACTTCTCTATTTTTAAAGAATGTGTATTTTTATATCGAAAAGTTTTAAATTCTTAAGTTTACAATAAAAAAAATTTGATGTGACTTTGTTGGGGTAAATTTTTTTAATATTGGTGGTATGTAACATTGGTTGAAGTTTTATGCAAAAAAGTTGTATTTTTAAATTAACATTTTGAAAAATGCAGTGCACAACATATTTTTTTAAAAAATTGCAGCTTTATTGGTGGTTCCCGAAATAGTAACGTCTTGTAAATATTTTTTTTATTGTACTTATCTAAGGTAGCATTGCTTATTTTGTTTTGTTTAGTTAAATAAAAGGTAATTTAGTTAAATAAATTGTTTAGTTAAATTTATTTGTGTTTATTAAAAGCAAATGTCCAGCAATAAAAGCAGATCCTGCATACCTGATATTCCTGAATTGTTAGATAATTTTGATGATGATGAAATTAACAGCTGGTCAGATGCTGATGAAGAAGAAGATGATCTTACAAACAGTCAAGAAGTCAAATGTATCTTTTCTAATTCAGTATTTCCAACAGCAAAAACTTATTTTATGTTTTTAAAAGAAAAACATAATTTTGATATTTGGAACTTGGTTCATATTGATTTAAAGTTGGATTTTTTTGGTTATGTTAAGTTAATAAATTATTTACGAACAATGTTTAACAAACTTCCTCTTCCATCCCTAAAAGAATTAAAAGAGTCTAGGCATGTATGGGAAGATGATAAATATTTAAAGCCAGTCTTACAAGATGATCTTCTTTTACAATTTATGATTGATGAAGAAGATGATGATAATAATGACATTATTTCTTGTTTTGACTTGAGTAAAGGAGATGTTACTGACAATGAAAATCTTGATTCTGAGGGAATTACACTTTTGAAAAAAAAACTTTCCCACTACGAGAATAAAACTCAATGTCTTGAAGTAGAACTAAAACAAGCTTATTTTAAAATTGAACAAATGAAAACCTTCATGAAAGATGTCATTTTAACTAATGACATTTATAGACCAATTGCAGCATGCCGTAGAAAGCAAAATGATCTTGAAGAAGAAGAGTTTGAAGATTCTGGTTACTTTGGTACATATTCTCATCATGATATTCATGCTGAAATGCTCCAAGATAAAGTTAGAACAGTTGCTTATCAGCATGCAATTCTGCAAAATCCTGCAACTTTTTGTAACAAGGTGGTTCTTGATGTTGGTTGTGGCACTGGTATTTTATCAATGTTTGCTGTTAAAGCTGGAGCCAAACATGTTTTTGCTGTAGATATGTCTGATATTGCTTATCAAGCAATGGATATAATAAAAGAAAATAAAATGGATAACAAAATAACCATTATAAAAGGTTGCATTGAAGAAATTGAGCTACCAGTTAAAAAAGTTGACATCATTGTGTCTGAATGGATGGGCTATTTTCTTTTTTATGAATCTATGCTTGATTCTGTTTTATTTGCTGCTGAGAAATGGTTAAGTGATGATGGGTTACTTTTGCCAGATGAATGCAATGTTTGTCTGGTTGGTGCACATGATGAAAGTCTTTTGAAATCTCAACTTTATTTTTGGAATGATGTTTATGGTTTTCAAATGAGTTGCATTAAAAAATCTGCTATAAAAGAAGCATGTGTTCAAGTCATGCCTGCCCAATCAATAATTTCTGAACCAATTAATGTGGTCACTTATGATATTCGTGGTACTAAAGCGCATCAGTTGAACTATAATTCTAAATTTTCCCTAAAATTTACTAAAGAAGGAAAATGTAGTGCTGTTGTAGCATATTTTGATATACGGTTTTTAAAAGGTTTGAAAAATCCTACATCATTTTCAACTTCTCCTTTTTCACCTCCAACTCATTGGAAACAAACAATATTTTTTCTTGAGAAATCAATATCAGTTAGTAAAGGAGAAGAAATACCAGGATTTATTGAATGTCGTAAAAATCCACATGATCCAAGATCACTTAAAGTGACTTTAACATTCGCAGGTTTAAAAAGTTACTATACAGTTTCATAGCCTGTTTTACAACTTTGTATATAATCTTCTTTTTTAAGATATTTTAAAAAAAGTAAAATTTTATTAAATAATTAAAGTGAAAAGGTCTATTTGGATGAGAAAATTGGCCTTGAATTTGAATTAAAATTTCTTAGTTTTTACAATGTTTTTTTTATTTCTGTTTTAAACAATCTGAACCTTTTAAAGTAAATTGAAATGTTATTTTAAATTGTTTGTCCAAAAGAAACAAACATAAAAATAATCAATTTAACAAGTGCAATACATTGCCACTATATTTTTTATTAATTTGGTCAAATGTATGCATCTAAAAAAAATGTTATACCTATTTCATAAAAATTTGACATGTCAGTTGAGTGTAAAATTTTGTGTTGAATATAAAAAATTTTTTAAAATAATCTTTTAAAGTAGAGAAACTAAAATTGTAATGTTCTTTTTTATTGGTCCCACAAACAAGGGTAATTTTCATAATGTATGTTAAGTTTTTTACATATTCATTGGATATCTCTTTTATGTACTATATTAATTCCAAACTGAAAACAAAAGGCAAATGATATTCATTTTTAGTTTAAAGGTTTCAAATCACTTAAATTTTTGGTTTTAAACTTTTTTTTTTGCACTATTCTTTAACCCCTTCCTGGATTAACCCAGAAATATCCTACTGCCAATTCTCTAGTACTTTCAGACTATTCTGTGTATATTCATCCAGTTTATACCTTAAGGAACTGAACTTTTTTTTATTATTATAACTCCAAAATACATTTTTTGCATATTTTCTTCATTGGCATTTTTTATACTAAAATATAAAATTTAATTCCACTTTTCAAAAAAAATTTTAAAAAAAATCCAGGAAGCGGTTAAACAAAATTGTATAAAAAATTTAAAAAATTGTTTAAATTAGAAAACTAATCTGCATGATTTATGTAAGTGAATAAGTTTAAAGATATTGAAATGGCCGGAGTGTATGATTCAGAAGAAGAAGTAGAATCATTTGATATTTCAAATGATGACCTCATCAATGAGTTTAACCCTGATCGCCCGCAATTTCGGCAAACTAAAGAAGATGCTTTGTATGGAATGTGGGCTACAAGGGAAGAAAGTGGTTGGAGGTTAGCTTTTTTCTGTAAAAATTTAAAATTTTTGTTATAAATGTATTACTATAGCAAAAATTGCCAATTTTATATACTGAAAACTCTCAATATCAAATATGATTATCATTTTAAATTATTATTTGTAGATAAAGCATATAAAATTAAAGCTGTTGACTTATAAGCATAATGGCTGTAATGATTAAGCAGTTTTTAAGTAAAGAACAAAATTTCTGCCAATCTTTTCAGGAATTGTCAAAATCTTTACAATTTCTTGATGATGATTTAAATCATTACATGAAACGTCAAAAATAATATAAATGTTAATAAAAATTTTTACAATTTTTGTTTTTAATATTTCAGCAAAATAAAAAAAACTAGTAAATATTCGGAACCAGTTAACTTTGTAAGTGGTGGTTTTAAAAATGAGACAAACTCAGATGGTGATGCTGAAGAAAATATGTCAGAAGAAATTCCTGAGACCGAGTGAGCTGCTATATTTTATTAATTTTTAGAAAGTACATCACAAAAATTCAATGTTTTAAATTGCCTTCCTTAAAATTATTTTGATTTTTATGCATTATTTGTTTCTTTATGCTAAACTAACATTTTTAGCTGTTGTTTAGCTTGTTAGCCTTTAAAATTTTTTTATAGAAAGAGTTCATTTACTAAATCAAAAAAGACTCTTGGAACAATAAATCAAAATATGACACAAGGAACTCAAGCAAGCTACAGCATACAAACAAAAGGAAAAAAAGAGAAAATAGATGCTAATTTTGCAGGTTTTGAGAGGCATACAAAAGGAATAGGTAAGCAAAGCTTTGTATTTCATAGAAGAGTCTTTTAAAGCAACATTGCTATTAATATGACATTACAAAAACTTTTTTTAGGTGTATTTCTGATTATATGATTTATTAGGTAGCAAAACTATTAAGTATCAAACATCAAATATTTTATAAACTTTATTCCAAAAAGCCTAAATTTCTCACTACTTTTATGTTGTTGTTGTTGTTGTTGCTGTCCCTTTTCAAAGCATAGAAAAGTTATTCCTTAACTCCATAAAGAAGCCAACTCCACTCTTAGATCAACTCGGTTGGTTCTAAGTGGCATGATGTTGTGTTGATATGTGGCTACAATCAAAGAGATGATTGCTTTATGTGTGCATGTTAAGCAAAGTGGGCATTGTGGTGTTTAAATATCAGGGTTTACTGTGTCTAAGTAACTTTGCAAGAGTGGTGATTTTTTGGCTTTGAGCTGTGCCAGTTTTATATGCATGTGACATGGTAATGTCTGTTCTAGTGCATGAATGTCATAGGGTGTAGTGTTAGTAAATTGGTTATTTTTTCTGGAATTGAAGTATTGTGAGGTGATAGTAGTGTAAATATGTTTGAAATTTTCTTTACATTCATCAGGTGTTTGTTACATTAGAAATGTGTTACATTTGTCTGGTTTTGAGATGATGATGGTAGTGTGAACAATGTTATGAAAGATTGTGGCTTTCATGTTTCTTGGTGAATCTAAATGTGTATTTAGATCATGTAAAGGGTCTGTTTGTGTTTGAGTCAGTTGTTTCAAGGTAAAAGTTCCAAATTGGGCAGACTATTCTCATTAGCTGTGGCAAGCAAGCAGTCTAGAAGAAAGAAATCTACAAAGTAAAATCTCCTTGCACCATCCACAAAGTCACATAGCAAAAACCATGACATGTTATCCAGTACTTTTTTGCATTTTGCCTCTGGCATTGTGCAGATTAAAAAGGTCTGTATTCAGGTACTTGGCATAGTTATCTGTTTAAAAACTTTTTTATAAATGAGTCAGTGTTGTTGAGGTTAGGACACTGGTGGTTGTTTTCAACTACTACAAATTATCTCACTTCTGCTTCCTGTCTAATCTCTAATAAGTAGAACGCTTTCTTTATCTGGAAAGTAAAGACTCATCTCTGGCTTCCCAAGAAACTATTTTTCTCAATTTACTCACATAGATAATAGATTTACATTTTATACTTTTAGGTATGAAGTTACTTCAAAAAATGGGGTATCAATTTGGAAAAGGTTTGGGTAAAGGAAATCAAGGTATTCTTAATCCCATTGAAGCTCAGAAAAGATTGCGAAAAGCTGGACTTGGTGCTGCTGGTTCTGAAAGGACCAAGCAATCTTACATTCACTTTCCTGTTCAAGATTCTGAAGATGAAGAAGATAAAGAGTTCAAGGTTGCTTCTTAGCTTTATTACCAATATTGTTTGTTAAATAATAAATTTTAAAACTAAAATTTATTACTTAATTGCACAGAACTCATCTTTGTGATGTTACTTCATATTCATCAACTTAACTAAGTGTATATATTGTGTGAGTGTATTGTCTGAATGCAGGGCTGGGGAGTAGTAATGATTCCTACTCCTATTCTTATTCCTATTCTGGAGTAAAATGTTTTTTCTTAGTCCTACTCCTACTGTGGAGCAATTTTTTGAAAAGTTTCTCCACTTAGAATCAGTCTTAGATTTTTTAATTTTTTTAACAAAATCATGGAATTCTCTAAAAAAAGGTCTTTGCTTGGAATCAGTCTCAAATTTTTTCATTTTCATGAAAAAATCATGGAGTTCTCTAAAAAAAAAGTTTTCACTTGGAATCAATCTTGGTTTTTCAATTACAATGTTATAAAAATTCCAGATAGTGTGGCAAACTAATAATGTAGTAGAGGAATAAGGAGTAATGAATATTTTTTGTTACTCCTACTTCTTGGAAAAACTTCAAGTTTACTTACTACTTACTCCTACTCCTACTCCCCAGCCCTGTCTGAATGTCTCATTAAGCTTAGTTTCTCAGAATCTTAATCTTTTTGGGTCATTTTTCTAGCTTAATATTTAGCTTACTAATATTTTTCTTTGTTTTTTTTTTATAGACTATATTTTTTTTTATAGATTATTATACTAACCAAACATTTGGCTTTCTGTCAAAAATTGCTGCATTTTGTTAAAACATAAATTTGCTGCTTTATAAGTTTTGATTTGACCTCATTTCATCACACTAAAATACCGTAGAGAGACTTGCACCACAAAACGGTTGCAGGTCAGGGTCAAGGCCAGTTCACACAATGAAACCAACGAATCAACGCAACATTTTAGATTGTGTATATTTTATTATGAGGTTCACACACAATGAACCAGTCTCATTGGTTTCAATGACAAATAGACATTATAGATTTGTATCTAAAAAGTCTGATTGACAAATGTCATTGAAACATTTTGCTGCAATGAGAAAGCTAGTTAGCCACATCCTGCTGGCTTTACTAGTTAGTTATTTACTTGTTTACCTCCTGGTTATTTACTGGTTTTACTAGTTATTTACTAGAAAATTTTCGGGGTTTTAATTTTTTTTTGATGGTTTTTGATGCTTTTCACATAAAATGCAGTAATAGATAAATATAACATTTTAGGTGTAGCAAATTATGAAAAAAATTTAATCACTAGTTTTTAGTAAAAAAAGACTTGTTTTATCATTAAATTAAGACAAAAATTTTTGTTTAAAAAAATTTAATTAAATTTTCTTTTGAATTGCAGTTAATGCTGCTTAAATGCTGGTGTGATTTTTTTAGTAAATTTTTCTTGTAATCTAATCTTATTTTCCACAACTTTGGATATTTTTAACCTAATTACATTACTATTTTATGCTGAAACACTTTTAATCAAATCAGGTTATTGCTTGTTTTAGATGTTTTTTGTTAAATACAAGAATAACAGGCAATTAGCCTACTAAAAATGACAAGTATAGCAAATTACAAGAAAAATAATAAGCTAACAGTTTTTTAGATGAAAGAAACTGCTTAATCACTTTTAAAATAAGGTGCTTTATTTACGTTTTTATAACTTAGTCATAGTTCTAGATTTTGTCAAAAATTGACTGTAATAGCCATTATACATTGCAGCTACAGTTAATTCTATGAGTCACGGTAAGTTTTTAACAAGACCCATAATTTCTACGATATTTGGATTCCTTGCGACCTTTTAAGTAAATGCTTTCATTTAAATCAAATAATTACAATCTTTTAATGCTTGCTTTAAAACATTGCCTGGTGCTTGCTTAATTTTTTATAAAAAATAAGGTAAGGGTTGGTCTCACATTCAACTATTGTTATAAATAGTTTGTCCTATTTGTGCTAATAAGCAATAAAAATTTCTAATTATTATTTGACTTGGTAAACATTTTTCAAAATAATGTCTTTAAATTTCTGAAACAATTTTTAGTATTTATAGTATTAATAATATAGTTTTAAGATTACCTGAAAAAGGTTTTATCATCATTAGAGGAATAATTAGAAAATTATGCAAATTACAAAATAGTCCTGATTTACCTGCGGGACTCTGTATAGTTTTAATACCAAATTGAAACCAAAGTATAGCATGGAAAGAATAGTCATTAAAATTAAACTGGAAATAGCAAGGAAAATTATTTGTATCATGAACGTCAGTTGTTACTGTTTAAAAATTTTATAATTTTCTTTAAAAAGGCCAATATGTTTGTAAGTTATTTTTTCTCTAATTTTTATGAAGTAAAAGTGTTTGACGTGTAAATAAAATGTTTAATTAATATGGGTTCCAGTTAACTTCTTTTTTCATGAAAATTTATTCATTGAAACAAAACGTTGCATTGTTTTATTTAGTGTGAACCAAATTTTTTTCAATGTCTCACTATTAATGAAACAACTCTCGTTGGTTTCATTGTGTGAACGGGCCTTTATTCTTTTTTTTTGTAATGATATCAGTTTAGCAGCTTTTGGCTAGATAACATTATGCAGTAAATTATAGAAACTCGATCTTCTTTAATCCAATTTTAACATATGCTTCTCTATTTAAAAAAATTTTACTTTTTAAAAATGGATCTATTCTGTAGAAAATACTAAATATTGATCCTAAATCATGTTAAAACTTAGGAGGAGTTATCTCAGTGGCGAAAAGGAGATGAGTCAAAAAGCAAAAAGCCTAAATATAAGTTTAAGACTATAGATGAACTTCGTAAGTCTGGCAAATCAACACATCGACGGAAAGATATTTTAAACGATGCTGGTCAAAGTGCGTCTGTTCAACCAAATGTGATGCCCAATGTCAAAGTGATTGACCTCACTGGGAAAGAAAAAAAGGTTTTTTCAGGGTGAGATGCTATAAGGATTTCATTGTTTTTTAATAAAAATGTTGTTGCTTTGTTTTATAAAAAAGTTTAAAATATTTTAGAATCATCTAATTTAATACCTGGTGCTTAAAATAACTTTAACGATATTTTGACAATAATTCAATAACGCTTCTCGAAGTATCTGAAAACAACTAACTGTAGTGACATTTACTTAATCCCAGTAAACTCAACATTGTTTTCTAGTTTATATTTTTCGCCAACCTTCCTACAGCAGTTAAAAGTCTCCGGAATAGAAAAGTTTTATCGCTTTTTCGTGTTGATAGATACCACGCCATTGCCGGGCGAGTTAGAACTGGTTCTGACATCGACGATTCTGATGAAGATGCTCCGCCCGACGACAACTCCGAACACTTCTCTTGCCCTGAACTCCTCCATAACCTCGACATGCTCATTGAAGAGACCGAAATGCGGATTTTATCTGTAAATTGTTTTTTTTTTACCGAGATAATGTTTTTGTTTAAGAATATGATTTGCTTTTTTCGTAACTGTTAAATTAGATTTTCTATACTTTATTTCTTCCAGGGCTTATTGGAGATAAATTGATTGGTGTACTGAATTTTATTATTGAAAAGAAGAGTTTTAAATAATGTCTTTAAAACAATAATAAACTTTTTGTTTTATTTTTTTGTTTAACGCTTGCTTTATTTTTAAATGGTTTGACGAAAAGTTACGGAGAATAAAATAATTTTTTAAACGAAAATTTTAAGCTAGGATTACGAAGTCTGCTCATACTCACACTACCATCACCTCATAATATCTTTGTTTTAGAAAAAATAACCAATTTACTAACACTACACCCTATGACATTTATTCATCAGAACAAACATTAACCACGTCACATTCGTGCAAAACTGGCACAGCTCAGAGCCAACAAATCACTACTCTTGTGAAGTTTTCTACACACAGTAACCCTGATAATTACACACCACAATGCTCACTATGCTTGACACATACACACGTGATAGCAATCATCTCGTCAACTATAGCTAAGAACCAACGCAATATACCAAGCCACTAGTCTGTGAAAAAAGCCTTTAGAAGCAGCAGAGGTGATACAAGATTGGGAGTCTAGATTGGCTCTTTAAAGGATTAAGTTAAGAATGTAAGATATTCTTGGAGGAGGACAACATCAACTCATATTTATAAAATCTTTTTTGCGTGTGTCATAACGTGCATGCACACCGATACCTGTTGCCTGAAGCTTGACTTGATGAATCATATGACCGTTTCAGAATGACCGACAAAAGCGCTATGAAGAAGATCGCTCTGTGACGTTAAAACATCAAAAAGAACAACTTGAAAAAACTCTCTATCAGGAAGAGAAAGAAATTAGCAGAATTGAGGTAAACGTATCATTATTAACTTTTTTAGTCGTGGTCGCATTAATTTTACTTCCTTTTTTCTTGATTTTCCACATTTACCTTCACCATTTTACCATTTAATTTATGTTTTCTGTCGACATCGGAAGACTTTTCTCTCCTGAACACCTAATTTTTATGTATTTTTAATTTGATTGCAAAGTTAACACCTAATCTTGAATTTTAGACTGTTTTGAAAACCATCAACCGGTGTGAAGATCTCATCCACTTAACTGACGATCATAACGACTTATTGAACCACTTTGCAGAGGTTTTTGCCGATTTACAGGTGACGAAAAGTATACCAATTTTTACTAACAAATCTTTTTTATTTATCAAAAGTGATATAATCTAAAATGTTACGGAAAATCGAAATATATTTTTCGTTAGAGCAGAAGTGTTTTTTAATTAGCGAATTGCATACAAAAAAGAAAAACCATAATATTTTTGATCACGTTATTGAGTGTAACCTGTCCGGGATCGCACGAGTTCGGCAGCGCGCGTTGAATTCGGCGATAAAGAAAAATTTGTTACAATTATTTACTCATGTCATGATATGTTTTTAGAAAAAAAACGGGGGCCTGCCTCCCTAAAAGTAATATTTCACATGGGCGTCGTTTTTCGACACTGACTCGGTTTTACCATTTTTTAGATTCGCGCTTCAGTTCTGTCACACTAAACAAGAACTAAAACTTTCTCAAAAGTTTTCTCACAACACAAAGCGATAAAAGCAAACAGTTTTTTGTGTTTTGAACTCTTGAGAATCAACCAAGCTAGTATTTTAATATAATCAACCAAAGTAGTGTTGCAAAGTGACTACTTATCACAAACTTGTTTACAAATTTTTTTTTTCCAAATTCTCGTGGACCGGAACAGTCTTTGGACTTTGAAGTGTGCTCAAAGTAAATAGTTTTCTGCATTTGCTTGCCAAAAAAAAAACTTAGACGATTCTATCGAATCTGATCGTCAATTTCATCGTATTTTAGACTCAAGTTAGATCTACTTTTACACAGCTGCTGATTGTTCTAGAAAAAAAAAAAAAAAAAAAAAAAACAGTTACTAGGTGTAAATTAAATTAGTTTTTACGGAACTACTTTTTGTGAAGCACTTTTATCGAATCTTATCCGTTTTTATGCGAAAAACACTTATAAAATTTGAACTGACAGAAAATACAGTACCGAATTTGTTCATTGATTATAGCAAAAATGCTTTTTGTTTTACCTTTGACGAAAAAACTCGCGAAAGCTTGTTTACCTGCACCAACGACAAGCCATTTCAACGTGGTGGTGCAGTCCCCTTCCCTGCACTGGGGAGGGTAGAAATGACTTGTCAATTCCACGAGGGTCTCATCCTCGGGCAATTCTCCTTTGGACAACTCTTCTCATTTTTTATCCCTGCTGTCCAATGCATGGTCACATATGGACAACACTCTTAAACCCAATTGACTGCCCCCTACCTCTTCTATTTTCTTTTGGACATCTCTTCTTCGTCCCTCCTTCCACCCCAAACCTCTTCATTACTTATCCCACTCACTGCTGATTCTTATCTTTATGCTTCTCATCAGTGGTGATATTTACCCCAACCCTGGCCCTATAGACCCCTGCTCTGTCTGCTCCCGTAGAGTCACCTGGGGGAAACAGATCAATACAATGTACCAACTGTTCTCTCTGGGTACATCTCTCCTGCTCTTATCTTTCTCTTGCTGACTTCCGTAAAATCTCCCCAGGACACTCTTGGACTTGCCCAATATGCCCATCCTCTTCTCAACCTCTCCCCTCCCTCTCACACCCTAATCCTGTAACTTCATCCTTTTCTGTATCTCCATCCATTCACACTCCAAATCCCTCACCTTCACTCACAAACACCCACAAAACCATATCTTCAAAAATGAACCCCCCCTCCAAAACAACCACAAATAACCCCACCTATCCTCCTAATCACCCCCAAATAATTTTTACTTACCCTCCCTCTGCATCATTCGCACCTCCTCCTCAAACCCAACATACCATCTCTCCTCTCACACAATCCTCTTTCCATCTTTCTTCCTCTTAAAACAACCTCCGAATCCTACAGTGGAATGCTAATGGGATTCGCCCTTGTTGTACTGAACTCATACAATTCCTCTCTCATAATCAGTACGATCTCATCTTTCTTCATACAAGAGTTACACCTCTCCTCTGACTCCACTTTCCGCATACCCAGCTACAAAACCCTACAGAAGAACTGTTCTATGACAAAGAGAGGAACCACCAACTCTACGGGAAACCTAGGAGGCGGTGTACTCATACGTACTTGTCAAAAACGGTCTATCCTACACTTCACTCTCCACACAATCCCTCTCCTCCCTCGACCCCAGCTCCGATTATTTAGCTATCGCAGTTAAAATAAAAGGAGCCCCACCCATACATCTTTTCAACGTCTATGTCCCTCCTATCCGCTCCTCTTCCTCCGACTCTCGCCCAAAATCCTTCTCACCCTTTCTCTTACAATCATCCCCTACCACTTACATCTTTGGCGACTTTAACAGCCATCATTCATCCTGGGACTCCCACTCACCAGAAGACCAATCAGGCAAAGATCTGTTTGATTGGTTTCTCTCTTCTGATCTTTTACCTCTTAATAACCCAGAACATCACACCCTACTACACCGTGTCACCGGAAACCGCTCTTCCCCTGATCTTTCCCTAGTTCCTGCCCAAATAGCCTCTAAATCCACATGGCAGACCCTTCTGGACCTCAGCTCAGATCACCTTCTTATCTCCATCACTATTCCCACTTCCCCCTTAATTAACTCTATCCACTGCCCTCCTCATTTAACTATAATAAAGCTCGCTGGGACGATTACCTTACTTATATTGATACCCACTGCCCTCCTCCCTCTAACTTTACAACACTTTCTCTTTCTGAAGCCACCCACACCTTTACCAAACTTCTCAATGATGCTGCCACTTTTGCCATTCCTTTTGGCAGCATCAATCGCCCTGCTAAAGCCTGGTGGTCTGCTGAAGTCGCAGATGCTGTCGCAAAACGTCGAAAGGCATTTGCAAAGGCACACTGTTCCAAAGAAGACCGCCAGCACTATATTGCCACTTCCAGATATACCTCCACTGTGATTTCTAAGGCTAAATCTAAGTCATGGCAGAAAACTTGCTCTAGCCTCTCTCCTAAAACCCATCCCAGTGAAGTCTTTTCTCTACTTCGCTCCATCTCTGGCTCCCCCTCCCCAACTACTTCTGACCTCCCCAACTTCCCAAATTGCCATAACCTGCAGATTGTGCCAACCATCTCTCCTCACATCTACAGTCCCATTTCTCTACCCAAACCCCAAAACCTTTTCGAAGCACCGAGAAAGCTCAGAAGAATCATATCAGAACTGCACACTGCAACACCTTGCATTCCACTTTCTGTTCACCATTCTCCTCCCTTGAACTCTCCACAGCTATCTCTCAACTCTCAACTCTCAACCTCCTCAGGCCCTGATCAAATTACCTACCCTCTTTTATCCCACCTTCTACAATCTGCGTTACATTTCCTTCTATATATCTTCAACCTTTCTTGGTCAACACACACCTTCCTGTCTACCTAGAAGCAATCAACAATCATCCCCATTCTCAAATCCGGAAAACCCTCTGACTCACCTTCTTCATATAGACCTATTTCTCTCACTTGCTGTACCTCCAAACTCTTTGAAAGAATGGTTTTAGGACAACTAACCTATTTTCTCGAACAACAAGACATTCTCTCACCCGTGCAAGCTGGTTTTAGACCTGGTAGATCGACTGTAGATCAGGTTTTTCTCTCACAGTCAATCGCAGATTCCTTCCACCAATCTAAGCCAGGCGCACGTACAGTCCTTGCCACTGTGGATTTTGGGAAAGCTTTTGACTCAGTTTGGCATTCTGCCCTTCTCTCTAAACTCCTCTCTTTAGATCTTCCTCTTTGCTTTGTTGAATGGATACGATTCTATCTCTTAGATCGTCGTTCGAAAGTCCGTACTTGTAATTCATACAGTCGTCCTTTCCATCTCCGAAGAGGAGTTCCCCAAGGTTCAGTTCTAGGACCAGTTCTCTTCTCTTTATATATCAATGACCTTCCCACTTTCCTTCCTACATCTGTCAAGACCTCTCTCTATGCGGATGACCTAGCCATCTGGGCCTCCTCTCCGAGTGTTGAGTGTGCACTTCCATAGTACAAGCTGCCTTCAACAGACTGGTAAAATGGTCCTCAAAATGGCGCCTTCCTCTCAACCCCCTTAAATGTGAAACATCGTTCTTCAGCTTAGACCCCTACCAATCACGTATACAACCCTCTCTGTACATTCTTAACACCCCTCTTAAATTTAACCCTCATCCAATCTTTCTTGGTGTAACCTTCGACCACACTCTCAAACATCATGTCCTATCCTTACGGAAAAAGTTTCACAGCCGATTTCGTGCTTTCCGCTTCATCGCCTCTGCCTCCTGGGGTCCATCAAAAGAATCCTTATGTACCTTATATAAAGCCTTCATTTGTCCCATCCTTACCTATGCTTCCCAGGCTGGTTTCCCTTCTCATCTCCTACTCACATCACCTCCGTGGAGAGGATGCATAGATCTTCCTGTAGAGTAATCACAGGTTGTCTATCGTCCACTCCCATTCCGCTACTTCATATAGAAGCACTTCTACCTCCCCTACGAGTCACCCTCAGCCACCAATCCCTCTCCTTCTTTGAACAAGCCCTCCGTCTACCTTCAACCTTTCCCATAGCCTCTCTTGCGAGTGCTAACCCCCGTACACGTCGCAAGAAGAGCTCATGGAGATCCTTCTCCAGATCACTTAACCTTACCCCTAACCTACATCTTGCCCGTGAACCACTAATCCTCTGCCCTCCCAACCCCCCTGGTCTACCCCATCCACTTACACAATTTTACTCCATCTTTCATCCCCATGCTTTCGAAAAGACCCCCCTCCCTTTGCAACACCACAGCTACCACCCATCTTTCCACCCTATCTCATAGCGATATCTCTGCCTGGACTGACGGTTCGGTATCTGGCGCGCTGGGGCAGGGTGGTGCAGGGATACACATCAAGTGTACAAAGTGTGTCACTGCTACCTCGCTCTCCTTCACGACTGGTCTCTGGACTACCAGTTATAGTGGTGAAACCTTCGCTATCCTACATGCTCTTGAGTGGTGTATCTCTCACTCCATGACATGTAATTTTGAATCTATCACCCTTTTTTCCTATTCTTTATCTGTCCTATCAACTCTCTCTGCCCCCTACCATATTTAACCCCCAAATCCCTATCCAATACACAATATCTTCTCAATTCTCTATCCCAATCCAAGGTTGTCCATCTACAATGGATACCTGATCACTTTTCCCTGCCAGGTAACGGCTTAGCTGACTCTCTAGCCAAAGCCGGAGCCTCTCTTGATCCTTAAAGAATATCAGTGTCCCTCGCACCCCTTATTTCCTCCCAACGACTATCCCTCTACACCAGTTGGAGATGCAGTGTCCAATCTGGTTTTTTTCAACACCAAATCCCTTCAGTATCTCCCGAGGAGCTTACTCTCCCTCGCTCCGCTTGCTGTGCTCTCTCCCTTTTACGCTGCAACGGGCACAGCACTCTCCTTAACTCATATCTCCACAGGATTGGTCGAGCCGAGACTCCTTTATGCAGCAACTGTGGTTCTGAATCACAGGATCTTTCACATCTCGTGCTTGACTGCCGTGTACTAGACCCTCTGCGTCGGACCATATTCGGCCATACCCTCTCACTTCTGGACCTCTGGTTGACGTTTACGCTGCAACGGGCACAGCACTCTCCTTAACTCTTATCTCCACAGGGTTGGTCGAGCCGAGACTCCTTCATCCCGATTATTGGGACTCCGCGGATTTGATCCGCGCCCCATCCCCATCAATGGGTCGGGTAAATCCACCACCATCACCACCAAAGCTTGTTTAAAAATTTTTTTAAATAAAATCCCAACTTGAGTGCATTTTTTTATTATTTTGATTAAAATTAGGTAGTTGTAAATGAAAAAAATATGATCTTTCTTGCAACAAGAACTGTAATTTTTTTCTAACTTTGTCGATCTTGGCGTTGCGATGGCAAAGGTGTTGTTTAGCCGAGCCCCAGCTGAAGGTTCAGTTCTTGAATCGTTTTTTTTTAATTAATCCTTCTTATTATTTTATCTAATTATTCTAACACCTAACTTGGTGGTTCTTAGTCAAGTTTCCAGGTTTATTGCCAAGGCACCACTAACAGGTTTTTTTTTTTATAAGTTCAAAACTTTTATTTGAATTAGTTGTCACAATATTGTTGTTTTTTCCCATAGCTATAAAATAATCCTAAAAAAACTCAAAAATACGTCATGCGTAAAACAGCTTTAAATAATTAACATACACGTATATTGATTTAACTTAAATCATAAATATAATTGAAGTTCTTTTAATGTCAGCCCTAGAAAGATTTTAATTTATTTTTTATGTTTTTGAATATTCTACACTTATTTTTGAATATACTGCAGTTTATACCTTTAAGTTGTATTTTTTTTCAGGAAAATTACTTTGAGGAATATCGAATGTTTGAGCTTGCGGATCTCGCTCAAGTCATGATTTATCCGCTCCTACGAAAGTACTTCAGCAGGTTGGTGGTTGTATGTAAGTTGAGGCGACGCCATCTAGCATTCGATCTAAAATTATTTTCAGTTGGAAGCCGCTTGAAAAACCAAGTTACGGTGTCGATGAAATGAAACGCTGGAAGACCTTGCTTGAGTTGGATAAATCTTCCTACGCTCAGCAGGTAATTGATTACTTTGTGAGAATTAATTTTCCACCGAATTTTTTTGAGATCAATTTTGCGAATAATTCAATTCTTACTTGAGCCAAATCAAAAGTTAAAAAAAATCTTCTCACACTTTTTTTTATTTACATTTAGCAGCAACGAATTCGTGTCAAGGATGAGCGGTCTAGTAAAGTGATGCTATATACATTGATTTTGGTTTTGTAACCTAACATATTGCAGTTTATTTTCATAAATGTGGTTTTTGTTTGATATAGAATGTCTCGGAAGATACTGACGTCTATCAGCACATCATGTGGGATGTGTGGATGCCCCTCATTCGATCTGCCATTCTGTCCTGGGACGCTAGAGACTGTGACACCGCCCTCGAGCTTGTCGAGGCTTGGATGCCATTTCTCCCCGCGTGGATGACAGACAACATTCTCAATCAATTGGTCATCTAAGTCTAAGGGTTTCTGATTTTTCTATTTCATGCTGAAACTTGATTTTTTTCTGATAAATTCAAAAATGTTTATTTTCTTGTTTTTTTTAAGATGTCGTGACCAAGCTTTACTTGAAATGACGTGAAATGCTGCGACGACGTCATAAAAGCTTGATAGTGACGTGAAAGTATACATTGTTTCAGGTGCTTACCCAGCTTCAAAACCAAGTTGATTGCTGGAATCCTCTCACGGATCCGGTTCCGCTTCACTCCTGGATTCATCCGTGGCTCCCTTACATGCAGGAACGGCTTGAACCACTGTAAGACAAGGGTAACTTTTCATCGGTCTTTGATGTTAAATCTGCTCCATGTAATTCCGGTTCACGCACGCGAATAAGTTTTTAGTAGTGTTACGACACTGATCATTTTGTTGCTAATGAACACTAGCACACAATGAAGTGCTATGTTTGGTAGCAATAAAAAAATCTCCATCTAGTATCTAGACTGTTAAACGATTGAACTAATAATTGTTATTAAATTTTAAAACCTGGCAGGTACGGGCCGATCCGACACAAACTGGGGGCAGCGTTGCAGCTCTGGCACCCTCGCGATCCTTCCGCTCGCATCATCCTGGAACCGTGGAGGAAAGTCTTTTCTCGTGGAAGTTGGGATGCGTTCATGATTAAGACAATTCTTCCCAAACTAGGTGAGATTGCCAAGGATTTGTATATAACTTAAAGATATTTATAAACAGAACGAATTAAGTAGTTATTTCTGACTATACAAAAAAGATAAAAGTGTTTCCGTTTTTTGACTAAACTTCTATTCTTGTACAATTTTGAATTGCTTTTCCTACAAGGTTAATAAAAAGATACCAAACGATGCCGCTTTGTCTGTTTTCTTATTTTTGCTTTTGAGAATATTTTTTTCTACAAAGAAAAACGAGTTATTTTGGAAAAACGTATTTTTCCATATTTTTTACAAAAAACATGCCATGCCGTCCGTCTTGTTGACCACGATCATTACGAGAAAGTACAGCAAAAAATGAGAGTGAAAACTTTTTGTTTTTTTGTTGCCTCTCCTCCAAAGCTAGTTTTAGATCTAGATGCAGCTATTCATTAATCTAATGAAGCCAACCTATGCTCCACTTTTGTCTGGCCTCCGCTGCTTGCAAGTCCTACAGACTATCTTCTTTTGTTTCGGCTCTTTGTTGCGGTCAAAAGGGTGATTGTGGTTGCCGGTACTCGCCTGTCGAGCTTTACAAACATTGACCTGTGCAAGTGGTAGAGTTAATTTTTTTAATTGTGCAAATTATGTGCAAATTTTTACTAGACTCTATATTTCGGTCAAATATGAATTGTATTTCGAACGAATTTACTCGCAGCCAATTCCTAATGCATCCACTCGTGGCAAGAATAGCTTTGTGACATAATTGATTATTTTCTCAATATCACTATAGATGGTACGGCATGTTTTTTGTGAAAAGATGAAAAATGAGTTATTGTTTGCAATCGGATAAAAATATTTTTTAAAGCTGAAATAGGCGAATCCGGCCCGCTAAACAATTTATCTTATGTTATGACGTCATTTGATAGCATTGTTTACAACTAAAATTTAAAAAATTTATTAAAATTAAATACGTTGTGTGCGCGTATCTGGCCCGAATGTTAAAATGCAGAAAAAGTTCTTCAACTTAAAATTGATGATTCGCTTTCACTGCAATAGTCGACTGGCTATACATATATATACTTGGTAATACAGTTGGCTCCGCTTAACTGACTCACGGATAACTGCATCATTCGGTTATCTGGCTCGTTTTTCTAAGTCCCAAATTGCGTAAGCATTTTCAACGTAAAAGTACGCCGCTTTTCTGGATCACTGGATCAATTTTTCATGTAACTGGATCACTTTTGCATGAAAATTTACAGTAAAATTCCACATTTCGCACGACATGTGTTTCTACATTTCACATGACACATGGCTCAATCACTGATCACGTGCTCAAACACGCCACGCGCTATTCAGTAACGCTTACAGAGACCTGTAACGGTTTGAATGCTCTAAGGGGGTCTGCTGAAACGAGGCTTCGCAGACCATGACAATCTGTTGGCAAAGTTGGAAAAAGCATCAAGTTAAGTACTTACAGCTGACTTGAAACAGATGACTATATTACGTTTTTTCAGCAGAACTAATAAAGTACTATACATTGTTTTGATTAATAAATACAATTGTATTATTGATTCTTATTTTATTATTTTTTTTAACTTAGATTTCTTCGTTGACTAAAAAAAACTTGACCTTTTTTAAATAGGCCTACAGTTCTGTATCTTTTCGGCTAACTGGATCAAAAGCCCTCGGCCCAAAGTGATCCAGTTAAGCGGAGCCAACTGTATACATATATACTGTGCTTGGTAAACCATTGGTTGCCGATTTTTGGATCAAGCCAAGAATGTTTTAATCATCGCGCAGGCTTCGGAAAACCACGTCGCCAGCTAATTACTAAACCAGTGGTTTTCAACCTTTTTGTAGGAGCGGAACCCCCATGAAACATTCCAGAGGCTCGAGGAACCCCAGTGCAATAATTTAATTGTCTTGTGCAACAAAAATCATTTGATTAATTGAAGTGCGTCCAACGTCAAACAGCTGGTGGTTAACTTCATTGATCGCTGCGGCAAAAAAGAGTAATAAAGAAGCAAAGCATAGTGATCAGTGAAGAAATCAACCGACTTCGAGCGTAAGCGCATCCACCAACAGCGATAAACAAGCCCGAGAACATTTTAATATAAAAGACACAAGCAGTCAATCGTACAATTGCAATACAAAGTTTCAAACCAAATTAACTAGTTAAGAAAATTCAAACTGTTTACATTAAAGAACTTTAAACAGGACGCAAATTAAAATTTTTCAATTACAATCTAATTTTTTATAGACTAAAGGGAAAGAATTGCCGTCGCTTCTGTTAGTTACACTTGATTTTGAATTTATAAACCAAGTTTCTACAAATAACCTTTTATTGTACTCAGTTTCAACTTTTAACATAATTCTTTTCCCAATCTATCTTGTGGTCCATAATCATTGAGTGCTCACGAAGCGCCGATTGATCCTGTCTTTGATAGTTAATACAACGTTGATGTTCCGTCAACCTAGATTTTATACTTCGTTTCGTTTGACCAATAGATCAAAAATCACTGTATTTTTAAACAATATGCATATAATAATAATCTAGACTAGGGGTTTGAATGTAAACTTGCGGAATCCCTGGACTGTATTGGCGGAACCCTGGTTGAAAACCACTGTACTAAACCATTTACTTTCTTGTTTAAGCTTCTTTTTGGAAAGTTCAAAAGGAAGCTTTAATAAGAAAGTAAAAATACAATACCGGTATATATTTTGACGAGCGTTTGTCTAGTTTAGCGTGATTCAAACCGCGGCTGGTGGCATGGTTCAATCTTTGTGATTTTTTTACCGTGTACTTAAATTTCAACTAAGCTTAAAGATTAAACCATCATTAAACTAAACATTTATAAATCTAGTTTAATTCTATAGCAAATATTTTATCGGCTAAACAAAAAGTCGTTAATTAAAGTTTAACAAAACGTTTTGTCTGTTGTAGCCCAATGTCTACAAGATTTCGTTGTCGATCCAAGAGATCAGAAGATAGAAGCCTTTGAATCGGTTATTAGCTGGCAGGTCGTAGTTTCAACTTACATTTACTTTACAACTTTTTGATTTCTGCGTGTAGTTTTTTGGTTTATTTTTCGATCAGTCAAAAATAAGTTTTGCTGTTTTGGTTGTAAAGCATCATTTAAAGTTTTCTACAATGCAGAGACAAACATTTAAAGATACTGATACAAATTTCAAATTTGATTCATTATGAAAAATTTTAATTAAATTTCTCAAAGCACGGCCACTGTTTTGATCAACTGGATCAAAAATAAAAGTTTGTAAAATATCAGGTGGTTTTATGCAGGGTTTCCCAAACTGGGGTCCGCGACGATATGACAAAATTGTCAAACACATATAGTTGGTAAAGTAATGCATACCATGAAATCCGAGAGAGATTTAAAGTGAAGACTTTTTTAGAGAACACTTCTTTTTAGGGACGATTTTTTTTTATTTACAAAAGTCCCGGTTTGCCTCTTTGGAAATATGGTATGCCTGTTTATAACTATTTATATTTTTAATGAATTTTGTGCTATTTATTTTTGGATTTCTATTACCTTTCCTCGTTCATTGGGCAGAAAATTAAATGTGACGTAAGATTGGGGTCCGTGAAAAAAAAAATTCGCAAATGGGGATCCCGTAGCCCGAAAAATTTAAGAAACACTGGTTTTATGTACATTTTAAATGCTCTCAAAAACCTATATTGAAAGTTTTGTTTGGACTTCACATGCTTTATTTATGACCCTCGCTGTAAATTTTTTTTATGCTTTGTATTTAATGGTGTTGAATTTGCCCCACTTCTATTGATTAGGCCTCGTATCAACTCGGAGAGTCGTAACAGTTGGGCGACCCCTAAAGGGGGAGCAGAGCGAAGAAGAGAGATCTATTTAGAAGATAGAGTTGAGATTTTGTAGTTGAAGAATTCAACTGATATAGAAGGATAGACGTCAGGAGAAATTGAAGAGTGAAGGGGAATCAAGATAGTTAAAGATCATAAGAAACACTCACTTCGGCAAGAACGTCCGTCAAGTCGTTGCTTTAAAGAAGAGTGTTTGCTATAGATGAAAAACTTTTGAAT